>JAGXCT010032861.1:6731-21885 GCA_022495035.1 Philopotamus ludificatus
AATAAATGATTAAACGGTTGTGTGTTTTTTATGTGCAATAATATTGGTATCGCTACGGTTAAGCGTGGTAAAATGGTATCCCGTAGGAAATCGCGAGAAATATTTATGTATGTAAAATTCCTTTTATATCCGGAAAATTCCCCTTTTACCCCCTTTTCGCTCGCCTCCTTCTGACTCCCCCCTCCCGGCATGTCAAAAGCACACTCCGTAGTGATTTTTAACAACGCTCCCCGTCGGAGCTTTTTTCCGCACCACCATTACCTGCCATTATTGTAATTTTATAACAGGAATACCAACGGGAAAGCTGGCTGTGTATGTGTGCACGTGTACAGGGCGATTTATGTAGAGCGCCCCGTTGGCAACACTGCAAATGACTAGAGGGCGGCGTTATAAATATCATTTTGCGTGGCGGTATTTATTCGCTGATTTTATTTCTGAAACCTCATCATTTATACATATTATTATGTAACACTGCGATCATAAATCATATAGATTGTTTTTTGGAATTGATTGTATTTGAAAATGTTTCGTCCGTTACGCCACTGGTCGGTGTGAAAATATATAATCGTGTTCAATTAAAAGGCGGTAATTATATTCGCGGGTGCTGAATCTCAATTTTGTACAGTGTGCGTGTACAGAGAAGCAATTAAACTTAGTCGATTGTTGTTTGGGCAACTGGCGCGGCGAGTTTAATTTCATTAAAATTTGCCTGTACTGTGTTGCCAGGGTGCCGCCCCCACACTTTGCGGCGCTCGCCCCGTGTACGGGGGCTTCGGCGATTCGTTTAATTTTAAAGCGATGACGTTTAATCGGGCACTTGTCGACGCAGAATATTCCATTAATGGGGAACTCGAATTTCATATCGAAGTTGACATATATCGCAATAATTAATAAAGAATATAACGCGGGCAACATTATAAAATGGCAACATTGTCGTTTTGGTATCATATCTCTAGCCGACGCCTCGCAATTAATTCTGACGCACGCAACACGTCCAATCTATTGGAAAATGCGTTCAACCATGTTCGGACTTGTTGAATATTCACTACATATATCTAAAAATAAATATTTAAATATTTCATTCTTTTGTTTGATCGATGTTTGAATTTTATGCTACGGTAGCGCCGCGCCAGGAAACGCGGCCGTTTGCGGCAACTGTTTTTTTTTTCAAATTGGATATTTCGTCAGTTTTAATTCGACGCTATTTCGCATTTTGGGCGCCGCCGTCGGAGCAGAACCGCGGCCATGTCAGCGCCACGCCCGTCAGATTGAATTATACATTTTTTTACTTGAGCACAAAGCCGCGGGCGCCTTTCTACGGAAATGGCTGTCGTCGCCATTATCAAGCCGTTATCGGCCGCGGCCCCCAGCCCGCTACCAAAAACCTCGCCCTCAAATTATTTATTTCATTAAGTGGCGGCACTCGCGTTTGCTAATTCTATTAGGATAACCCCGTGGGGTAAGAGGTTCTTAATATTATTTAGATAAAGATAATTGTTTAAGTATGTTATATAAACAGGAACATTCTTAAAAAAATCAATGATTTTAATAAATAGATAAAATATCACATATATTAGAGTGTAATCAACAGCCAATTTTACAAGATATAATTATTTTAAAAAATAGAACTGAAATATCGAAATGTTACACATTGATCAAACTAAATATTTATAAGTTTATGTATTGCTTCTATGGTTATATACCGAGACAATATTTCTAATTTTAATCTTTATAAATTGTACAACACATATTATATTTAGAAAAATATGCTTGGAAAGTTAGTTGCATGGGCTAAATTCATTATAGGAGTTTAATATACCAATATATTTTATTACATATATTCAAAATAGATCATTTTCAGCGTTTTTTGACTTAATTGTTCTATAAATTGCTGAAATAAATAAATAAGATGTTAAGTTTAGGTAGTAACTGGAAGTTCTATGCCATTTGTGTGAAACAACTCGAAGAAAAGACCAGGATTTATGGCGAAACAACTTATGGAAATTTTTACACTTTGACAGTGAATCTGCTCACATTTGTGAGCCTTGATCGTAAAATTTTAGCCAGAAACAACAACGTTATGATGTTTCAGCCTCCATATTCGTCGGACATGACTCTCTACAGCAATTTATTATTGCCAAAGTTAAAAAAGCCAATAAAATGATCAAGTTTTGCCAACATTGACCAGATAGAGGGCAGAATCGTTGAATGAGCTTAATGCCATGTCAAAAATGAGATTTTCAGAACTGTTACATATATTGGAAATAGCGCTGGCATAAATTTATGATGTAATTGATGGGGATAAAATTAATATTGACGAATAATGAATTAAAAAAAATAGTGTAGTGAATAAAAAAAAATAAAAAAACCATGTTGTTTTCGACCAAACTCCGTATATATGTAAAATATCATTAATATTAAATAGATTGGATTACATATCATTTTTTTTTCATTAGTAAGTACACAAACAACGTCTTCATTTTGCCTAGTATTAATAATTATTTCCTTTATTTTCTTTTTAACGCGAGTTTAAAGAATTCAAACTTTACTTTATTTAGTTGATGACTATTTGGAGTTGATTAATTCAATTATATTTTTAAGATAATGTTATATTCGTATTTATAGTCATAGGTACCTAAATTACAAATAACCAAGCATTCGAATTGCACGCAAAATTATTTGCAGAATTTTGTTTAATGCATACTTCTTTTGACTAGCTGTTTTTACATATGAAAGTAGGTAATTTTGAGGAAGAGATTAAAAATAATAAATCCCTTTTAAAAATTTCTCTAAATTATGCTGGTTTTTTACCTTGTGAAAAAGTTTGTTGTCATTACATTTTTTGTTGATTTATAGAAAGATATCATGAAAATATTTTTACATCTTAAATCAAAGCGTTTAACCAAAAAAAATCTATTAAATCATTGTAAACAAATTTTGAAAATTTTTCTATTCTCTAAATTAAATATATAAAAAAAGAGTGGAGTTGAAAGTGGAGAGATTAAAAGTGGATAGAGTGGAAAAGGTTAAGAAACTGATTCACACAACATTGTATAATAAACGACAGCCATGTTGCAAATGCCCTTTTAAGTTACTTATATTTATTTATTTGACTACTATGGATGGATGGCTAACAGAAAGATTCATAATATTCCCCCCAGTGTCAAACCACGACACTGGTTAATTTTAATATTATTTTAGTTGGATTGATGTATATTATTTGTTTTCTGATTATTTATTCAACAAAGGATAGATGGCATTAAATTAATTAATTCCAACGCGTCAAACTACCTACATAAATATTTTTATAAAACATACGGAGGTAATGGGTCTCTTCCTCTTACATACCCCCTGGCCAGTGTAATAAAGAATTAATAGTTTTCGGTGGACACTTATCCGAGTACTAGCTTAGCTCAGTCGTGGTTACAACCCATAACACTGGTTAACAATGTCTAAGATAAAACTACACACAGTTATTATGATGCATATTATAAAATTTACCTGTGAGTCTTTCAGTCCTAGTTTTTCAGCGAGCTTCTTTCTGTCCGGCTTGCTGATGTACTTCTGTAGCTGAAACCTTCGCTCGAGCCCTCTCCTCTGAGTATCGCTGAAGACGGCTCTCCTCATCATACCTCTGCGAGGTTTGCCTCTGGCCCCCGCCCAAGGAAATCCGCCCCCACCCACTCCGACTCCCACTGCGGGGCCCCATGGTCCTCCGCCTCCTCCGACGCCTCCGCCGCCGCCAACTGCAATCATTACCATAACAATTACAACTTACGATCCAGAATCAAATTAGCAATAAATGCTATTGCCCCTAACCCTCAGAAAACATCAACCGATTTTTTCCCTATTTAAAGCCACTAAAAGCCATCGTATAAATGTACGTATGCAATCCAGGGGTGGGTCGTTTATATCCATGGGTCATCGTAAAAAAAATGGGATGACACCATTTGAAAATATTTTCTCGACGCCTATTGTTAGCTTTGAATTGAATCGACACTAAATACACGATGCCTGATATAAACAGCCATTGTATGGCGTTTAAAACATATATAATTCATATAATATATATATATACAAAATAAAAAAAAAACGTCTGGGTTTGTATAAACTTTCCCACAGATCTCGATTAATCCAAAGCTTCAAAGGATAATCTAGGGAATAAAACGTTACAAAGTGAATTCCAGAAAAGCGTATCGGATGAGACCACCCGCACGTAGATTATATAGTTTTTTTGTTATCCGAAATAAGGATAAAACCCTTTATATTCTTTATATACAATTTTAATTAAAAAATTATATAACGCGAAAATTAATTTACAACTATTTATCCTTATTTTTATAAATATAATAAGGCCTGTATATTATTCTATGCATTCTTATTTAACTGTATTTTTATGGAGGGCGTGGTGTTGCTCTTTTTATAGCCACTATATTTTATAATGTGTGAAATCCCTAATCCAAACATGTTTGATAAAAGACCCCGTATTAAGTCTATGTATTTTTATCTTTCTAGTATTACTACAGGGTGGTTATTCAATTTTGTTACAAACATTTTCATATAAACGCATATTAAAAAAAATATATTTCAATTTATTTAATAAAATATTAGTAATATATAAAGATTTCGATATGAGGATCAATGTTATAGAATAAAATCATGCCGAGTAACCCTGTAGTATGTACACAATAGATGAGCAATAAAAAAATCATCCCTTTATATAGCGAAGCAACCAAAATCCCTTGTTATTATCATTGAGGATTATGGGCTGACACAAAAAATATTCAACAGTCCAAAAACGTTTTGCAATAGTAAACGCTTTAGCGCAAATGTCAGAGATTGATTTAACGAACAAATGTTTGTAATTAATTTTATTTTTAATATAAAAGAGAATACTTTTTCATTTTTTTTTGAGCTTTCGATTAACGCGAGTTGTTTTTCTGCCAATTGTTTCCCCCGACCCCCCATTTGACATGTACTGCCCATTGTGCTGCCAATAAAAAGGTGAAAAAACAACGTGGGCCATTTTGTTTGTTCGGTTTGTTTATAGTGTCCCTCTTCAAATCAATCCGCATTGTTGGCGAAAAGCTTAATAAGCCAATGGAGTTAAATGGAGTGTGAATTTTTTTATGCCATTTTTTTTCCGGCGCACCGCAATAATAAAGTTTATATTCACCGAGGATATATAATAATCTGAGAGAGATATTCTCAGATTTTGATAATGGCCAGGAGTTCCTCCATTGTACATTCGGTCTGTTGAAGAGTTGTTGGCTGTCTATTGTCGAAATATTAATAATAAACAATTTTGTGGGTACGTGTGTTTATGATATTTCAATGGGCGATGATATTAAAATTATATAATAATTTTAAACGCTCTCCACATTCCTTTAATACATTGTTAAAGCAGAGATATTCTTGAACACGCACAAATGATGGATATACATTGAAAAATATAATAAAGCAATACAACATTATTAGAATGATTTAAAATGAGAACAGAATTTGCAGTCTAATTAAGAGCAATTTTATTGAATCTAGATGAGAACTATTATAGTAATATAAATTTGAAATTCCCTAAAAAATGCAGGTAAATAATAAGTTATTTAAAAATTAAAAGGTTTATTGCTTGTATTAAAAAATATTAATAACAATAAATATATTGAGTAAATACCCAGCTACTGTAGGATTGTTTTTATTTATTGTTTACTTGTTTAATCTATTCACCATTGCCTAGGTATTTTGTTTTAATAAATATTTTTCGGTGAAAATTTACATATTTTTTCAATATAAAGTTGATCGGCTTATGAGGTAATTTTTTTCCCAAAAAGCAGATTAAAAGATGAAGGCCGCTCTATATTCGGGGAAATACGGTTTGGTTTTCATTGATATTTTCACATTGTCAACGGTTTTTTTATAATCCTAATTCACAGGAGAGCGAAAGAGTTAAAGAAGTATTGTATTATACGAGGTCCGGTTGTAGTTGATAATACAATTCAAAATATTAATCATCATCATCATCATCATTTGCCAGTCACAAGGCTCTCACTCGCTGAGGGCATGGACCTTACCAAACTCTCGCATGGTAGTCGAGGCCAAATGAAACCTGAGTCTCACACGTGATGTGAGGGCTCCCCTTTCGTGTCCATACCGCGGGGACCCGGACGTACATCTTCTACCATGTTGGTATCGGATTTTATCCTCTCGACTGTGTCCAGGCAAGTAGGAGGGGTTTTGTCTCTATATACAACTATATGTAGATTATTATTTTCGTTAAAATTTCCTTTGTATTAAATCGGGGTATGCCAGGGAATGTTATCAAAGTGATTAAGTAAGTGTTGTCGTCACCTGCTAAGTAGGGATGGTGCCTGCAGTGAGCCAGCAGGGAGTGCAGGGAGTGATGCGGGTGGGGTCCAGGAACCGCTCCGGGCGGATACGGCGGAGGTCTGCTGGCGATGGGCTTCGCTATGGGAGCCAAGGAGAATCCTCCGAGGGGTAGTGCGAACACTCCCCCCGGCCCCGACACCTGACCGCCAAATCCGTCTGAAAATTAACAAGAAAAATGGTTATTCGTTAAGCTGAAAATAGCGCCGATTCACATCAACAATTTACATACAATAAAATAAAAATTAGCGCATTTTATTTGCATTTCATCGTCATGGCGTTCCTTTCAAGCCCTTCGTGTTCGAGAATGTGCTTTTCAATTTCGTCCAATATCCGAAGAGTGCTTCAAAGGAGTGACCCTCGCCCGATCGATCCGCCGACACGTTTGTTTTTCTATTTGGCACATCAATAGCGAAAAGTGTTTTCCGGCGCGGTACAACGTGTTTATAGGGAATTATTTGGCAAAGGCGTCGCGTCGCCGGTCCACATGTGGGTGGTCGCTAAGGGCGGCGCCGGCCGACGCCGCCGGTCACCGACTTGTCGGCCGAAAAACGACCAGGGCGAAAATCGCTGTCGCCCATGGCGTCGATTCACTCCCGGGGGAATTTGTCACATTCGCGGCACACAACAACGTGTTTTTGTGCTCAATTACTGAACACGTGTACTCGAGTAATATATGGCGCCAACACCACTGCACGGTCCACCGGCCGCATGCTGGCCCTCTGACATGTGTATGCCGAGTGTGATGCTCGACTGGATTACACAACACTGATTCGAATCAAATTGACTAATTATGTTCATTGCAATCGCGCACTATGTATATATGCATGCTAAGGATCATAATTCACTCAGCTATCACTCAGCTAAACATTTTTTTGTTATGTTTAGCCGAGTGTTGTCGTGTGTCGGTATCAAACGTGATCGCGATCGCGGTAGGGGACAATCTTGATTCCGTATATTCTACGAAACTATGAGGAGCCCAGGCCTCTATCCGTGCCGATTCGGTGACGGATGTGCTAGCTGGGATGTGTAGTACCCAATCGGACTGTAAATTAAATACGTATCAGCCCTAGCGACATCCGATTATTATTGTCACAATCCGCGCGTTGGCAGCTCAGCTCCCGGGGATTAAAGATTGGAAGACAACCATCGCAGTCCTTGCCTTGGGATTAAGACGGACGCGCCTCTACTGATGCTTGGTAGGTGGATAGAAGAAGCCCATGACCGGCGGAGATGGCGTAGTGTTCTCCAGTCGGCAAAGACCCGTTTCAGGTAAAACGGCCATTTAATGAAATATTTTCATGAAAGTGAAATATCTACCAGATGCTTCACTATATAATTGATCGTACAATCGGCAGAATTATAAAAGATTGTTTTATATTATGATCAAGTTTAACACATTCGTGGACAGTCTTGCATATGCACTCATTTTTTCTGATTACTACGACTCATTCGCCAGGTCATTTTTCTTACTAAGTTTCATTCGTCAGGACTTTATGAATCGTGTCAATTAACAGGGCATGCGTTTACATTTTTCAAGTGTCCGCGAAAGTGTTAAAAAGTACTCTCGCCTTTTTATAAATATTATTCTATGATAGTTTTTATATGTGTACATACAATTTATTTTTGAACGTGTATAATTAAAATTGATTGGTGTAAAAATTATAATAAAAAGAGCATAAATGTATTAAGAGCATTAATCAATTTTTGCTGTAAAAAACAAGCAGAATATTTTTGTTGAAATAAATCCGACAGTTATTTCTCAAACTTTGTATAACACAGTCAGTTTTCGAGTAAAATCGATTGATTTTATTTTTTATTTCTGTAATTAATTATACACAGTATATTTATCCAGTTATTCTAGAATATTTTCATCTCGGCGCTTCTTATGTCCATATATCGGTGGGTTGTAAGATTTTTCAGCGATTGCATTGTCCAGCTTAATTTCTGCGATTTTTAAATAAATTTTATAATTTCAAGAAAATGCTAGGTGGGTGACGTGGCAAGATCTATTGTTATCTATTTTAAAGTTGAAGCCATGTCATTTAGCACTATTTTTTGTGTTGTTCTTTTAGATAGATTTTATTTAGTTTTTCACCTTTTCCTGTGTTTGTTAGTTTCATGTCAATCCAAAAGTCGAATTACGTTTTCATTGTCAACTTCCAGATTATATTCCAGTTTAGTAAATTGTACAATAATATTGCCCTACCTACTATTCTACTTCCTCACCTCTATTAAATTTACATTGTTATTTAATGTTTTGAGAGATGATGTTCGATATGATATTCAATACGCGACGGCATTATTTTCGACAATCTTTCGGAGAAATTCTTTATTGCTGTAAAATTACTCAGGCAAGAGTGATTATTTATTTATATAATAGAAATTATTTATCAGAAAGCTATGGATAATATAAAGCTTTGCATTCAATATTTTTATAGTGATGAATGATTTGTATATTAAAATTATATAAATATTTTAATTCGTCTGCAATATAATCATTAAAAATGAGTGAATACCAGATATAGTAGAATTCATTAACCATTATGAAATTATACAAAATACATTAATTAGAAAATAGCTTCTTTCTCCTCTTTATTGTGTCCATTAAATAAATTAAGTAAATATTGATAGTTATTTTTTCTAATATTGAACAGATAATAGCTGGTATGAATTGGATATATTTTAAAATAAAATATTTTGAATAGATTTCATTGTATTAATAATTTTAGAAACACAAACGGTAACTGTGGCGTGTTAAGCGATTTACCGAATCACCAAATCTCACCTACGGTGTTAACCACAACATTGCCAGCACCCCCGCATTTACATCAATTCCGGAATATCTATCTACCCTTCCACACCGACAACCCCCGACTGTGCGAAGACTTAGTTTGCATGCCAAACCACTGACGGAATATTATCAATATTAACGAGCAAACGATCTATACAACATTCACACGAACATGAAACAAGTACCTGATGCTTTCAAATATGTTATATTATATCCGTAAATTTATATATTTTTTATTTATGAATATTCGAGTGTTTGCTTTATAGAGACTTTTCTTGATGCTCTGCCATAAAAGTGATAGTCGAGTGCATTGTAAACAGTTGCGCAATAGAAGTAGTCCTCAATGGAAAGGTTAGTGACCACTGGGTGGGGGGTGTGCGCATGTCAGGGGGCGTGGCCTGCGCGAGTGGTGGGGGAGGGCATCCGCCCAGAGGTGAAAGTTACACCCCTTGCGAGCTTAACACCTCGGAATCTTAGCAGATCTCATAGACAATGTTAGTTTTTAGAAATAATATTCATGCTAAATATAAATTTTATGTAATAAATTACTATTATTCTATTTTAACAAAAATTTAATGAAATATTTCATTCCAAATTTGTATAAACAAAATAAAATAAAATTGATTAAAAAAAAATATAATTTATGTGTTTATAATATGTTCAGTTATTAAATTAATTATATCATTCAATAAAACATGTGGAAATATATTTCCACGTTGTTATTTGATATTAAAAACATATTTGACAAATTTTGAATAAACTTCTAATTTTTATTAAATGCTACAGGAATTTGGCTTTGGATCTTGTTTTATGCGGTAGTTAATTACACGTAAAAAGATGGGTAAAAATATTATTGTCGGCATCGCATATATAAATCTTTCTAAATATTTTTATAACAAATTGGGTATAAATAACAATGTGTTTGAGTTTATTGTTTTGGCTTTTTTCTAATGAACTTGATTCGAATTCTGCTGGCTCGTTTGATGTAATACTGTTAATCTTTTCAATTAATTTTATGATGTAAATTTTTAACTTATGTAGCATTTATTGCAAAAAATCGATGTCGAAAAATCAAATAATGCAATCAATACATTTGATTTAATTTCGGCTGAACCGAATTAGCCCGAAATCGAAACACGGCCCAAGTTCTGTTAAGTAAATATTTTGGCAAGTTAGGCAGTCGAGTGGGGATTACAAGATTGACTGAGTAATCTGTGCTGAACCGGACCGGATTCAATCTATCACTCTCAAAAACAAGCCCGGCGAATCCGCGTGGACGGCGCCGGGAAAGAGACAGACCTAGGGGATATCTCACGGAGGAGCAACGCTTCCTTGCCACCCCCAGCCCCCACCACGTTCTCGCAGCCTCCTCGGGGCCGCTGTCCCTCCTGAAAGTTGAAGTGGTTGGCCAGCTGACGCCTAGCAGATATCATAATATCGTGATGAGGGTGTCAGCGAGCACCGTGCGCCGAGGCGCTCCAGTTTAACTATTTCTCTTTAATTGCATACATATTTACATTTATTTTAAATTTAGTTGAATAAATTGAGAACGCCAAACACCCCGAAATTTACGACAGAAAGTAATATTTTACTTAATTCGAGATCGATCATTTTAAAAAAATATGTTTTAGTTTCAAAGGATAGGTAAAAGTAAAACTTGATCTATATATATAAAATAATATTTATTGGACATCAAGCATAGGTCCAGTGTTAATTGTCTTTTAGCCCTTTTCTTTTGTTCATAAATTAAAGTGTGTAAAATGGGCAAAAGTCAGATAAAGCAAGATTTTCAGAGCCTTAACCCTTTCAGTGCGGGGCGCATGATGTACATGCGCATACAAATCGTGTCCAGGGTGCGGCCGCATGTCGTACATGCGCGAGATTCTTTAAGACTTTAACCTGTCGTTACATGTAAACTAGACCGAGCTAAGTGATAATAAACACAGTTATCAATAAATATACAACATATCACAAGAAATTTATAGGAACCATGTAGTATGTAAATATGAATAGTAACGATTCAAATCTCCGCAGTAGTATCGGTGACGTATCTCGGCTCAGGGGTTGTTAAGAATGTTCCACGTATATTATGTTCCACATACACGTGTACGGATGTAATGGTATAAGAAAATTGCATTTCGCATTTTTGATTTTGATTCGCATTCCCATTTTTTTGTAACTTAATCTCTGTTTGAGAAATTGATATTTTGTCGCCGCACTCAGATGCAGAATTGTGTTTAGACCCGCCGCATTGAAAAGGTTAATATTGCTGGCAGCATTGAATAAGTTGCGGTATATAATAGCTTCATGATGATACAAAAAAACAAAGAAAATTTCTTGAATGTTCTTAAATATTGATTGATTAATATTTTATTAGATGTGAGGTCATGCAGAAATTAAAAAAAAAATGTTGATTTTATTAAATTTTAAGATTCGTTCGTTCGGAGAGGCGACGCAGTGTTCCAGGAGGCAGGCTATATAAAATGTTGGAGCATTAAGTAGGTAGAATAAATACCCATTTAGCTCCCCTCCTCGGCTTATGACTTATGAAATAATACGACGGGATCTGCACTTACTCTATCTGCTCGGCAATCCGCGGAATCAATAAGCCGTTACGGCCGACAATCAAATTTTATCATTCGATTATGGCCGATCTCGGGGCCGGGGAGCGTCACAAAATTTAAACGCGACGCAATAATACAAAACGACGCGATAACGTGTACAAAATAACCGAAAACAAATTATTCGCGGGGAAATCCGCGAGATGAGCGCATCGTCGCCCCACCCGAGGACCCTCTTCCGCCCATATGCTCTCCACACCATCATCATATATCCGCAATTTCCGATCGTAACATTTCAATAAAGCTCATTCCACACACTCGTCTCTCGATAAAAGAATCGCAAATAGCCAGAGAGCTTTAGAAAATAAAAGAATTTTAGTGACAATAAATCGAAATAGCTAAACGCGTGTTGCGGCTATGGCTTTTCCACACCATGCTACAACCCTTTTTTTGTCGTTACGCCATTTCTTTTACAATGCGCGCTATCTGCGAATTGTTCGGGTCGTTGTTATTTTTTATCGCTTGTACATTGGCCCCGGAGAAAATTGCGATATTCGTAAAATACGCGCATTACATTTTTTTTTTGCGAATTTTGAATCGAGATCTGCACAGCCGTCTACGAACGTACCGCGGTCTCGGAAAAATTTAATCAAAAGTTTTAATACCGGAGACGAATCCTTTACGCTGTCGCCATCGCAGGTCCGGGATATTGCCAAATTAAGGACACACAAATGGTGAAAAACTGTCGGCTACATCGTCGCTGGGGTCTCGATATTTTTTCGTATATCTCCTGCGCCCTCGGTTTTCCTCAACCTCCACATTTTTGGGCACCTTTCCTCTCTACGGGCACAATCTGTCCTTTTATTTGTGAACCATCTGCCGCCCAGCCTCCGTCCCTCTCTCGCTTGATTAAAGCCTTCGCAAAGAATTAGCCCCTATCTCTCCGTATTATACAAATACAAATATAATACATGTTTCTAATATTAATATAAACATTTCCTTAATAATATATTTCATAATTGTTAATTATTATATGCGATTGCGGCCGATCTCGTTTTTATGCGAAGCGTTCATCTCGCCCGATGGCGGAAAATTAATTTTCTTTTTTCCCCCAAGTGTCTGTCCAAGGTGCGCGCGATGAGAAATGAAGCTGTGCCGATGGTGTCCCGATGCTATCCCGACTGTTGCGTATGCCGGCCACGTGCGCAGCAACTATTAGGAGTCAATTAGCGAGGGCCGGGGTCGGGACCCTCTCGCCGCACATGTGAAATTAATAGGGCCGTCCTGCCCTTCGCCTCTGTTTGCCAGCAGCCGAACGGACCGCCGAGCTCTACGCAAAGTGCACGCAGATATTCGAAACCGCACCCGAATGGAATCGCAATAACAACAATGTCAACCGATTCTTTTTCGCACGAGGGTCCTTCGGGCTATCGGATACGATAAAGTGAAACTCCATTCGAAATTGGGTAATGATTTATGTTAGCATTATTCAGTATAATATTTAATATCGTGATTTTAGATTTACTATGCGATATTAGAAAATATTTATTTATTTATTTGACTACGATGAATGAATGGCATAACAGCAAGATTACAAAGCGCCATTCATCTGTATAAAGATTTTATAAAAATTCGATAAAGATTCTAAAGAGACAGGTTAATTTTAATATTAATTTAGATTCAACTGAAATAATATTATTTGTTTTATAAATATTTATTCAACGAACGATAGATGGTATTAAATTAATTAATTCCAACGCGCCAAACTACCTACATAAATATTTTTATAAAACATGTGGAGGTAATGGATGTCTTCCTCTTACATACCAGTGTTATAAAGAATTCCCTGGACTATAGTTTTCGTTGGAGTACTAACTTAGCTCAGTTGCGGTTAACTTGCATTATCGAAATAAATGCATGTTACCTAAAACCCATAACACTGGTGATGTCTTATAATATAATAACATATTTCAAATACTTTTTAGTCTCAAGTATTTTAATCATTATAAAACACACCTTAAAACGGAATGGTCGGCTCTAAAATATTGTTATGGCCAAATTATAGCCTCAGCATTTAATATTCGTAAATCTCCGGGTATGCTCGATTTTTCGAATTATGTACAATGGATATTGGTATTTGATCAAGACAGCCTTTAAAATTATAAAGTATTCCGAATTATACATTAGCCATTTCTGTTATAATAATATATATAATATTCGTAGGTAGTTTGTTGTGACCACTATTAAAACGATACATATAGCGACTATTTTTGTGACAATAATTATGAGTTAATTATTTAAAAATCTAGTATTACTAATAATTTATTTGCCTTTAATCCATTCGCCGGTAGAGTGAGGATTATCTTTTCTGTAAATACTGCTTTAAACTAATCCACCTTTTTTGTAAAACGATTTTTTTTATTGGAAATTGCTGACAGTGGACAAGTAACCCTCACCGTCGTATGCAGACGAGTAGAGAATTGTTTGTCATGTTATTCGAATTTATCTTCTTTAGGCTGTTGTTGGCTTGTGACTAGTCATGACTAGGGAATCCAAACCTGAGCTAAAATTGTGATCCCGCGGATTTCGGGATCAAAAATCACTGACCGGATCAAAAAAACAACAATAAATAATAATAAAGTTTTATGAATACTAATAATATTAATAGTATGGGTATAAAATGACTAGTATAATTTATTTTATCCATTCAAGATATCTATTGTAATTATTAGGTACGTTCAATCTTGCAAATACAAAGGTTTAGTGGCGTAAATAATATTGAAATATAAACCATAATGAGAAAGGATGGCAGTTTTCTCCTTTTTTAAGAAAAGAAAATAAATACAAGTTGAATTAAAATAAAAAATAGCATATTATGTTGAAAATAAATACAATACAACTAATAAAATAAACAATTAAAGCCTTATTTTGAATAATATGTATATATATCATTTAATTTGGATCTAATTTTTGTACCCGCTGCTGAAAAATCACATCCAGTCTCGTTGGAGATATTGTTATAAAATATTTATATACTAATTCGAGATGATGACCATGTGAACCCCCAATTTTAAATAATATAATTTCTTATTTTTTATTACGGACATGAGGCTAGTACTATTTTGGACTTGGAAGAAACTTTTGATAATGCGTCTTGTAACCATCCGTTAGTTGTCATTTGTTCAGTTGATTCCGTTGGATAGATGCTGTTCGATCAATCTTTTTCGGCTAATCTTCTAATTATTTTTCAATCGTTTCCATTACAGTTTGGGATTTAATAGATCTTTAAGCGTATCTATTAAACCTTTCCCCTTTGTTTTTTATATTTTTTTTTAGAGAAATTCACATATCTTTGCTCAATGTAGATTTTAGGTTGGTTAAAATTGCGAAATCATGTCGGCAAAGTGCTTCGACAGCT
>JAGXCT010032861.1:21895-34220 GCA_022495035.1 Philopotamus ludificatus
AGATTTTAGGTTGGTTAAAATTGCGAAATCATGTCGGCAAAGTGCTTCGACAGCTAATTTTAAGGATTTCAATCCTTCTATAATTTCTGCCATTCCATTAAATATCACTGAAAAATTCCTCAAACTATTAGTGTTTTTTTGTATATTTGCTTTTAATAATAAAACGCCGATTCACAAGTAATTATGGAAAATTCTCGTTCTTCATAGCCATCAGTGAATTGATCATTTTCTTCTGATTCTTCGGCGAATGATTCCATATATTTAGCCGGAATCTTTTTATAAAGGACTTCAGAAATAGCGAGGTGGCATCATACACGTCAGACGTCACTAACATAATGATTGTGTACACATACTAATGGATTGTGATTGTTAAAAAAATCACAGGATTCGTAAGTATCGGAAATTGCTCGAGATCCCGGGATTGGATTCCTTAGTCATGACCAATCACAAAGTTCCCTTTGTGTAATAACAGTTTCTTCATTAGAGAAGGTCCCGCGGAAAAAGATCCCACACAAAATAGTGATGTGCTTTGTTTTAATAATGAAGAAATAATTTATGACTTTAAAAATATCACACCGTGAGAATCAAGAGATTACGGTTAGTTTGAAGATTCAAAATAAAGTGTATCACGATGCGGTTTCAAAGAATAATAAAGAATACAATTGTTTCAGGGTTAAATCCTAGAATAATCTATAAATAAATATTAATATTTTTTTTAAAAGTCTTACCATGGTGTCCTATCTTCATGACGTTAGCTGAGGCGCTTCTGTCTGGCCCCACTCCAGAATCTTGTCCCAGTATGGCGCTAACACTAAATTTCAGCACGGGTTTCTGCGTCGATAAACCTTGTCCACTTTCCAAACTAGTTCCACACCGTTTGACGACATCGGCCGCTTTTATCAGATGACCGTCTTTGTCTCGTTCTGCGTCCTTGAGATCAGAATCTTCGACGTTGTTCGCATCATTGGCATGCGGAGATCCAAAATCCGTATCTATTCCGCCGTTTTTAATTTCATTCCTATCCTCGAACGCCTTCGCATTGTGCCTCAAATAAATTCTATCCATACTGTCGAATCTTCTAATATTATTAGTGGCATAGTTTCTACACGACGGATAAAAAGGATTGCAGTCGAACGAGCCGCAGCTCGAACACGAGTTATTTAATTTGGGATCCTTCTTAGTGCTCCTACCCAATTCTTGATCGGAATCGTTGTTTACGTTGAGATCTATTTCGTCCTGCGGCTCGTCTTTGCTATAACTCCGTTGCGATTCATCCCTGCTTATTTCTTCTTGATACTTCTTCTGATAATTTTCGACGTAGTAATTGTTTGCGTAATTGGTCGGGGAGAGTTGGTATTCGCTTTTGACAGTCGACTGGAGTCTGATGTTGACAGGCGACCCTGCCGGCGAGTCTTCGGTGAATCTATCTTGATCGTCTGCCGGCGAATGCGAATCTTCGATCGCTTCGGCGCTCTCGTCGAAACCCTCCCTATTATCACAGTTTTTCTTTTTGTTCGAACTAATAATTTTATTATTTGAAACGTTAAAGCCATCTTTAATATTTCTAAAATCGTTGCATATTTCTATATCTTTATTCGCGCGTCTATATCTCTTTTCGGAGTCGTCGGCGAAATTTTCCTCGTCGTCTTCGTATTCGATGCGGGGCGATGCATCATCCGACACGGGCGAGGTGTTCCTCGAAGTGTTCTGCTGAGATTTGTTGCTCTGCTGTTTGAGTTCTTCTTGAGCTGCGTACTTGAGCGCCTGCTGTTGTCTTATATGGTTTTGATGCATCAAAAACTGATGATGCTGCTCTTGTATATACGAATGAAGTTGGGAGTTGACGAACTGCGATTGAAAATTGGCAGCGGCTTTTTGGTGATGGAGAAGATTATCCATGAAAAACGGGGACGCCATCGTGGTCGACGGGTAATTGTTGTTGATTCCGTGTGCCGCTTTGATCATGGCTGCTGGATGAATATGGGAAGAAAGAGGAGGTGGCGTACTTCCTCCGGGAACTCTACCAAAGTACTGACCGCAAGATTGAGGATTAGGATACATTATCCAACAAAATGAAGCACCCT
The DNA here is from genome assembly GCA_022495035.1 of Philopotamus ludificatus. Lineage (NCBI taxonomy): Eukaryota > Metazoa > Arthropoda > Insecta > Trichoptera > Philopotamidae > Philopotamus > Philopotamus ludificatus. The sequence continues at coordinate 23,980 of JAGXCT010032861.1, forward strand.
GAACGTGCCCATTGGTCACACTCTTCCTTAACGTCCCAAAGTAAAAACAATAACTTGAATGATAAGCAGAGAAACAAAAAACAACAATAAACAAAGATGATAAACACAATGCACTAATCAAATCACGTCATTTTTGTATATATGGATTTTATGAATAATGGTTTAGAATATTGTTCAAAAACTTAGTTTTGTCTCGTGCGAGGCGCGCTTCGCAATGAGGTTCGCGGGGTCAACCCCCAGGTGTATACTTGTCGGCGAGCCGAACAGAACTGGGGGTTCAATCCACCCCCTCCCCTCGCTCGGAAATCCTGAGTACCCCCACAGACCTCGACCCGCGATCAACACACCCCCAGATTGTGAGCAACCAATCGCGATACAATATAAAAATGTAATAGAAATCATATCCAACATACATAGCTCTACACGTCCGCAACATTACAGGTGAAGAATGTCAAACATTATATCCATCCGTGTCCTATATGCACACTACAAAATAAAAATTCTAATTCAAAATTATTAAAAAAAAATATGCATATTATTCAAATAAATTCTATTACTCAAAAACATATGATTCAATAAACATATAATTCTAAAAAAATAATTAATATTATCTAAAAGTGAATGATGATATTTACATGATAAATATGGTTAATTTTATTGACTAAGATTTTTATACATTATGACAGATTATGATATAGAAAGATTTATCTTAGTATGTTATTATATATTTATATTTAATTATTTATAAATGTGTATATAATAATTGGTAATCCTCAAAGGCGATGTAAAAACACAGAAAAAAACAACATTATAATCCGAAACTAATAAATTCCTTTAAAAACAAATAAATCCAAGCCCCGCCTATAAACGGGCGGGGTAGTAATCGGAACAAAATACGGGAGAAATTTAATGGGTGGAGATAAGAATTCGCGCGAGCGAGACGGCAGCTGCTCCGCGGCGCAACTTTTCACCGGAGAAAAGAACAAAAGAAGGTGTTTTATTTGAATGTGACAATAGGAGCGAGAGAGACGGAGCGCTCCGGAAAACGCAAACGACAAAAGGAAAGCCGGCGCCGAGGTCGGCTCCGTCTCGAAGCGAGACGAATCGGGAATTCGTCTTCCGCAGCACATCGCTTACGTGCGAACAGTTTTTCTTTGAATTTATTTTCTTTGAAACGACAATAAATTCCCGTATGAATGCAAATACCGTAACAGTAATGACAAAAATGAGGCGAGAATTTTCTTTATAACAAGTGCTTAGCAAATGACAGAAAGCGTTAACTTTAACTCGCAAAGCGGATTACTTTGATGATACTTTGAACAATATACGAAAAAATCAAAATCGATCAATTTTAATGGCATAGAATATTAATGAAAAAAATAATAAGAAGGAAATGATCTATCATCGATATATTATCAAGTTTTTTCGGTCGCTGAAATATTTGAACCATCCTGTACCCAGATTATCCGCCTTATAATCATTGTTTTTTTTTATATTCGATTATATATTGACATAAATACGTACATACATATAAATTAAGGGTGTATTAAGCGTGCACGTGTGCGTTGTCTATGTGTGTGTGTATGTGCGCCATAAGTCCCACAATAATATATTACTTGTGGAGGGAATAAGTTTGAAATGTCAAAAACAGCCGGCGCTACCGCCCCTCCCGAGATTGAATAAAAGATCCCGCGGGATCGGAGATGGGACTCCCCAAAGTGTGGGACGCCGTTTTTTGCGAAATCACGATACCGATGCATAAAAAGAGCCATAAATAAAACTTCATTATGATGACACATTCATAAAATTATCTTAAATTATTAATATAATCATATAAATATTATTATCGGTAGCAATATTATATTAATATATTAAAATCAATTTGTTATATATATATTTGAATATGATGTTAAATATTATTATGGTTTTATTTATTAAATGCATATAAAAGTATGGCGTTTTTTTTGACACAGCGGTGAGTGGCAGTCGTTCACAGTTGAGTGTTCGCTGGCCGGCAGGACCCATCCCTATTATAGAGGGTGCTAAGCTGGTCCAAATAACATCAGGGAGTCAGGGAGTATGAAAAGTTGCCGGGCACACTGCCGATTGATAACAATTAAACTTTACCCTACGCTTTGAAAACAATTACACATTTCATTAACGCATTTATGATATGTCATATAACTCTGAATATAATGCGTATGCGGATTTTACAGGATGAAATTAATAATCACGAAATATATATCAACATATTCTTACGTTTACATATAAATTTGGGGCGCGGTGAGGCTGCGAACTGACATTTAGGACTCCGAAAATTTCAGATTGTGCTTCAAATTAATAAAAATAATGCAATTACATAGTTCATCCATATGAATATTGACATTCGTTAATTATTGAATGACGTTTTGAATGGAGTTGAATCAACTGACTGTGCATTCAATTATTTTCCTCTGATGTCAGAAAGGATTATACAGAGTGGCCCAAAAGTCACAAGACCATTTTAAAATGGAATAACTTTTTCATTTCCTTTCTATTTACTTTTATTCTTTCATAAACAGAAAACACACTTCTTGGAAATAATTTTTATTTAGTTTTGAAATTTACATCCTTTAAATAACCACCATTTTGCTCTTGACACTGACGCGATCTTTCTAAAGCGTGAATCATCACCTGTCGTAATGTTTCTTGGGTTATTCCTTCAATTTATTCACGGATGTTGGCCTTCAATTGCTGAATAGTTCGAGGATTGTTATGGTATACTTTATCTTTCAAAGACCCCTACAGAAAAAGTCTGGAATAGTTAAGTCAGGTGAGCGTGGCGGCCAAGTAATTTCAGAATATCGCCAAATTATCCTTCTTTCAAAAATTTGCTTAAGAGTTTAGTTGTCAGGTAAGCTGTATGGGCAGTAGCACCATCTTGCTGCCACGAAATTGTGAGGGTTAGTGTGTTTTCTGCCTCATTTTCAAAGAAGCAAGGTCTAAGAATCCTTTCTGCAGTTACACCACACAAAACTGTTACTTTTACGGGATGCAGACTACGTTGGTGGACTATTCTTGAATTTTCTATCCTCCAGAATCGCATATTTTGTTTGTTAACAAAACCGTTTAGGTGTAAGTGGACCTCGTCGCCCATATTGAGATTGTGAATGAAATCAGCTTCTTGCCTTGCCAATTCTTGGATCTGGACAGCATACGCTAATCGATTCCGATAATCTGCTGGCTTCAGTTTCTGTACTAGCTGTTTATTATACGCATAGACATAGAGCATCCTTTGAATCCTCTGAAGCAAGGCTCGGGACATCTCCAACTACTATTCTTCAATGCCTTGGCGTACACACTCAATGTTATCCTGTGACATCCCCGAACGTGGCCTCCCAGCACATGGTAAATAACTCACAGACCCCATGAATTTAAAACCGCCGTAATAAACGAAGTATAGTTTGCTTATGTGGTCGTTTTCTGACCCCAAAATGACCAGTGTAGACTCTTTGCGTTATCACAATTAATCGATTGTTTTCTATATAGAATTCGATTATTTTAACACGTTGCTCAGTCTGAAATCAAATTTAAAAAAAATAATTAATTGTAGAAAGATATTTGAATTTTCAATGGTGAATATTGGGCCATCCTGTCGATAAACCTTGAATATCTGGCAGATATTTCTACCAAGTACAATGAAGTTGACTTATCATTATAAGGACAGGGTATTACAATTTTTAATACAAGAGATAAAATTGCTTTTTTGGATAAAAAAATGCATATTTGGATATCATCATTGGAATCTAATCATTTTGATAGTATTTCTTTTTTACATGAACGTTTGAATGAATAAATTTTAAAATAGATAAAAAAAAATCCGAAGTATTTTTAGAACACTTTCATAACTTGAAAACAGCTCCGAAAACTAGTAAGGACGATTCCTGGGTTCGGAATTCATTTTCCGTGACAGCTAAACCAGTAGGCTTAAGCGCAAGTGCGTATGAACATCTACTTGATTTAATTAGTGACTATGGTTCAGTCTTTAAATGATTTCTTGGCGAGTTCTTGGCCACACTAGATATTAGAATGCAATTATCAATATTGTGCCTGAGGGCAGCATTGCCGAATTCTTCGTGTTTCATCTTTGTTGCAAGTAAAAGTTGAAGAGTATCAACTTTTACTCCACTTTTAATATTACATGATAAATTATTAAAAAAATGTGAATTCTAAACATTGAGTGGTTGTTAATTTTGTAAACAAAGGTTTCTTATCACCGATATCGTTTCATCAATTTGGAAATTACATCTACTTCCAATAAATGCGGGTTAGACAAGATGGTTAAAGTTTCATAAAAAAACACATTCGTTTCATTTATATTTTAAATGTGACTCGGTTTAATAAACTTTACGAAATCGAGTTAAAGAATATCTATTAGTTCTAGTTTGGTGTGTTCGTCTGTTTCAAAGAAATAAACTACCAGGTTTCCATAGGCAAAATGCTTCTATGTTATAACCGAGAGATCGATATATGGAAAATTTCGCAATTATATCGTATTTATCGCTTTTATCGCTTCTATCTCGCATTTATCGCAAAATGCGATAATCACGTATCTCTAGCAATCAGTATTGTTTTATATTATTAAATGTCGATTTTAAGAGCGCCTCAATTTTTTCCACGGCTGTGTGCGCCGCACAATCTGACCATATGGACGATGCGTCCCTGAATACAATCTTTCAGTTCTTGGATAAACTCAGGTTCGAAACAGTCATGGAATATTTTATTCGGAAATGTTTTATATTTTTCCACGTGATGAATGAATAGCTTATTTGATATAACATCCATATTTTAAAATATTGCTTTAAGATCGATTTCCATCAAGTCTTTATTGGTGTTTTACTTCACAACATTTTCAACATCCATCTCTTTTGTCAATTCTTCTTCATTAAAATTATATGCATAGTTTTCAATAATTTAAATAGTTTTAATAGCATCACTTTCATATATTTTGTAGACACTCTAAACTAATCATCTGAAATATTTATTAACGCATTATGATTGTTATATTATTTCGGAACTATCTAATGTTTATTTAAATTTAGCACGGGGGATACGTTCCTAAGACTGTTGTGTAAAAAATGAAAAAAATATAAGATGCACGTGTAAAAATTGGTGGATAGGTTATTAATAATTACAAGATATATATAAAAATAGAAAATTTAAGGATATATATTATTTTTTCGTAAAAATCAACCTCCCTTGTTTTTTCAAACACATTTTGAGCTTTAATATTAAAACTATTTTAAAGTTATTTTTATATCCCCTTTTTATCTATTGATTGTCGGCAATTACAATGTTTTTTTAAAAATATTTTTGACTGATATCAAGCTACCTATAAAGGGTAATATAAAGATAATAATGATAACTGTCTTTATTGAATATTATTGTTATTATTTTAACAATTTACAGAACAATGCTCTTTCGCGGTTAAAAAAAATATGTAATTCGCCACAATGATAAAATGTGTTCTTATAAATCGCATGAATTGTTGATGGATTCGAAAACGCACACGTCTGCTCTACCATTAAAGTGTGAATACTATGAAAGTTTCACTTGATAAAATGATCCTCCTGAAAACATTTTATTTCAAATTTACAGAGTTAATTATAACAAGGATATTAGATAGCTTGAACAAAAATATAGGCCTGAAGCTATTAATGTACAGGTGATATTTGGAGGGATGGAAATCATAAATTTGTCAATCGAATATAAAAATATATTCTTGAAATTCTTATCGTTAAAAACTATGGTATTTGATAGATGCTTTAAATTCTATTCCCATCTCTTCTGGTAAATGTGAACTCGGGTTTTTACAGTTAATTCAATTACTCCAAAAATAGCCTCATCAAAGACCACAACAGTTTAGGAATTTTTCCTTCAAGTCGTCGGACCACCTTTGATACTTTTCGATCCTTCAAAATATGTTATATGTGGTTAATCAGAGGACTACATTCGACCATAGACTCATAATTTAAAGAAAAGGACAAAGAAACTATCATTCAATTATAACATTTTTTTTCCATTGATTTTTATTTATTTTTATTGTTTTGGTGGACATGTTCTTTTCGTTTATTTTATTTATTTGTTTTTTCACATACTTTGCACGCTCTATAACAATATTCTATAGTTTTACAATTTACAATATTACAATATTATGGTTTTACAATTATATTTTTATTTATTTTTCATTTATAGATTTTTATTTATTTTTTTAACGTCAGATTTGACATTAAAAAAATAAACAATTCTACCATTCTGAAGCTCCCAATCCTACCAGTTGCAAATTCATCTGAAACACTTATATCAATCGAGCAACTAAAATAGGCAGACGGCTAATAACAAATTTATTTTTTCGATTATTATGGCCGACGGAAAATGTTTTTATGTTATAAATATTTATTCCATATGATTTTTTTGAACTGTATCTAACAAAGAAAACAGTGTAAAAAATAAAACAATTAATTTTCTTGAACCTTGACCTTAATATTTATATGATTACATTGAAATTTTCAATGGTTTCACAAAAAATAGATTATTAGAAGGTTGTAATTTTCTGGTGGAAACTTTGTGTGTTTTATTTAAAATTTAAGATAAAATTATAACAACTATATAAGCTATTCATATGTGTAAGATGATTCAGACATACAAACAACGTTAATTTTTTTTGTATACGATTTTTAACTTGAGAAAATAATTTTAAACATATCCATAGCCAAAAATAACTCTTGTAAACATGTAAAATATTCTATATTAATTTTATAAAAGAAAATCCTTTGATGCTAAAGGCACATCGAGAAAATTTCTAACATATGCGCATTAAATCAATACCGATATCGCAAACGTTATGAGCTGATAAATTTGTTTCGCCGATTGAACACATCGGAACTTTCCATGCCGCCACTGAATGTCTTCCATACATATGGGGCTCTCAAAGGAGTATCTCTTTTGCTTTACAGCGTCGCTTTGAGGAAAAAAGGAGACGGAGTATGTATGGGAGGAAGAGAAAACGGCGGAGAGGAAGTCAATCCGATTTGTTTTATACAATACCACGGATGAATAACTAAACCGTGGGGACGATCAAAGGGCGAATGTCGAGATTCGTTAATATCCCCCGCAAATATTTATATTCAATACCACATAATATTATTTAGAAAACAAATGGCCGTCAATCGTGATCGTAGAATAATAATGATATATACAATAATCTCGCATATTGATACATATTCGTATTTAAGAAGCATATGTACGGATTTGCATAATATCATATACGTATACGTAATATAACATCTTTCATTTCAGGTGATTAAGCGCATTTGTGAATAATTTCATACGTCTGTTTGTACCACTTACTTATTATAATGAGCGTCTCAATATAATTACCATAGAATGGGATTAGAGTGTTGTAGAGTTGTCGTCGCAGTGGCGGCGCGTGATGGTATAAAACCAGAAAATATACATACAAGTTATTCTTTGTGATAAAAGAAAATCACTCATCAAATAATTACCCAATAAATAATATCATTTTTTTATTGATGCGCTTAAAAATCAATGAATATTTTTTTGTCAGGATAAAGTCGTACATCATTTAGATGTTTTTCAAAATCGTTCGATTTTGTCTACAGGTTTCGGATGCTGTGAATATTTTTACGATGGGACAGCACTGGCTGCACCCGTTGTGGTGGTTCCTGTGGGGTGGTGGTGCTAAGATATCCTTTATTGTGCGCGTTGTCAGCTGCAGATATTCGCCTCTCGCTCGCCTTGCTGCCCCGAGGCTCTGGGGGAGGGGAACACCCATATCTAATCTGTGGGTTCTCAAAGTGTGAGGCGCTTTGCATACATCTGTCATCGATTGCCGTAGCGGTGCTCAAACCCTCGAATACAGTGATCGAGAGCTTAATTCATTGATTAAAGGAAATTCTAACATTTCTAACACGACAATACCACATTATTTTATTGTTATTCTCCTATGTTTATAGATTCCACAAGTAAGAATAAAGTATCTGAGCACTATAATTAATTATGGATGATTCTAATTTATGCAATGTTCGAAATCTAATACCGAAAATAAAAGACATCTGATATGTTACAATAAATTACACATGACATCTTTTAATAATCCATGTTAAGATGATGTTTCTGTTAAAAGAATGTATGAGTATTGTTAGAGATGATATGCCAAATATATAGAAACCCGCGCTATAGAAGGCTAGGCACCCATATAAAAATTAGCATTTTTATTGTATTTTGTATGACAAAATCAATATGTTAAACATTTGTATTGTTTTATTTTATTGTCAACTAAAAGGTATTGACCTATATTTTGTTCGACGAATTACAAAATTTGTAATTCGTCGAGCGCTATAGGAGGGCTGATTTCTAAATATTTATATTTAATTATAGTATTTTTTATACTACGGGCTTGTTTATTAAATTAACAAATATGGATTAAATTGATGACGGTATTATCCTAAAATATTGAATTATTATGCATATTACTTAAATACACAGATGACATAGAATGTTGCACAAACTTGACGAAAATTTAATCGATGGCGGTTATTAAAATCGTCGGAAAATAGTTTTAATATTCAATAAATCTGTATTTGATCCTTTTTATGCAGTTTTTGGATAGCGAGTTATTTACTCATTATAGAAAGTTATTTTTTAACGTCGGAAAAAATTAACCATTTAAAATTAACATTAACCCAAATGCGTTTCTAGAAGGATTTCGCATCTCAAAGTATGTGCCACATTGCCTCTTACAAATGGGGCACTACTCCATACAAGACCATGGCCCCACTGCCTAAGATTTATTGAGTTATGCTGATTGACACGTGGTACCACCACTACCTTGCAGATATTATATAGCGATGTCCACAGTTTAAAGATTAGTTTAAGATCCGTAACTGTAAGAAAGCGACGGCATTTCGGGACAAGAAGCAGCGCATTTAGTTAGTGCGTTGCAATCTAATATGAGGTTATCATCTTCTAATTTTCTATACTTGTATAGTCCAATCAATCAGCATGTAATCTCCGGGTCGGCTCAGCCGATTTCGCCTTTGTATTTCTTCTTATTCAGGTGCCTTGCCCGTTTTCGAACGGAAGCGATATGTTTCGCGAATATTGCGGAGGAAGGACAGGTTCTTCCTTTCCAACCACCGTTTACCTTACATTTTTCCCTAAATGATGGTCTGCAGAAGGCGACACTTTAGGTTGAACGAGTGATATGTCCAAAGTACTAAATTTTACAGAAGCTCCCGCTCATTGTGAAGGATTTGAAGTACGGTAATATTCCTGATGTGTTCCGTCCATGGAATCTTCAACATTTTTCGGTAGCACCATATTTCAAAACGCTTCAAGTCGATTGTTATTTATTAATCAATAAAGATGTCGACGTCTCCAGAATTTGTTTCTCAGTGCACATATCTTCAAATCAATTCGAATCCAGAGCTCATAAATCACTATGATCAGGTTGAATTAAAAAAATAAATATTCCTCCATGAATAATATTTCCATTGTTCATACTATTCATATAATTAGCTCATTGCATACATAATAAATGATATATATCGTCATAATTCATCATCATTTGGCAGCCACGAGACACTCATTCGCTGAGCGTATGGGCCTTCCCAGACTCCAGACCCAGAGTCTCGTACGTGACGTGAGGGCTTTTATTTCGTGTCCATATCGCGGGGACCCAAGCCGTCTTGGTATGCGGTTTTTTGTAAAGAGTTTTCCCTCTCTTGGTCATTGTTGGCATTGGACGTGTATCTTCTACCACTGTTGGTAATGGATTTTATCCTCCCGACTGTGTCCAGGCAAATAATAAAGGGTTTGAGATGAGACTAGACAATTTATCGGTCAGCAGTTTAGTGTTTTCCTTCCCCGGGGTATGCTCGTTCTGTGGTGAGAAATACATTAGCGATCAGATATTTTTTTAGAGATGTATTATTTTTGTTATATAAAATATCATAAATATATAGCGATGTTTTATATTTTTATGCGAAAAAGAATTATGTTGGTTTTTTGCACAAATTTAAGAACCAATTATAGTGTTTTCAAACCATTTTGATATATATAATAAATGAAAACAACAACAACTTCTCATTACATTTTTTACATTACAGTCAACATAACCCTGCACAGAGTTGACTAGGGGCCCAATTGAACTTTGATTAATACCCAACAAAACAGTGCAA
>JAGXCT010032862.1:0-29962 GCA_022495035.1 Philopotamus ludificatus
AATAATCTATTATTTCAAGGACAGTTTTTAGCCATAAATAAATACATATGTCATAAATTTTACAAAGAGCATGCAGAGCAAGAATAAAACTGTGTCGAGTTGTAAAACTTTAAAATAAAGCCTTTTATAGCGCATTAGGTAACATGTTTCGTTTGAACCCGCGTTAGTGCGGGAGCGGATGTTTACCGTTTACGAAAATTTTCGCACTAACGCGGGACCGGGTTCTTGAGTGTTAATACAGATAACCCTCCTATAACACGGTATCCAACAACACGACTTACTTATTACGACACGTTCTAACCTGCAAAAAATCTAGAATCATTTTTCTTCACAGGCCCGGCTCATGAAAGGAGACGGAAATTCAAAGGGAAGTTGCAAATTGGCATGTCTTCAATGAGCTATAAGTCAAGATTTTTAATTTTTTTTAAAGAGGCCAGAAGACACAAATGAAGAAAATAATTCAGATTTTAACCGAAAAAAAACGTTTACGTTTAATTGAATCGAGTATTGATTAGGAAAATCAATAATAACCGATGGGGTATATTTTGTATGAAAGTATTATTTAAAGTCAAGATATTGACAAATTCTTTGATTGACATTTGTTTTAAAAATAGATTTTCCTAAGAATACAAATAATTATTCTTGATATGCTTCATAATTTGGTCGATATTTTAGATTTTTTTGATGTGACGCGTAATTGAACGTGCGAACTCGACGATGTTCCGCTGCGACCGTGGCACGCTCCAACTCCTCGCATGTTGTTTCATCACTAGCACATGCCCGATATGTTTTCTCGCTCGCACTTGCACGTGCGCGATGTTTTTTCTCGCTCGCATCCGGTACGGAGTGATAAAAAACATCGCGGCCTTGCTAATGGAAACTAGTATAGTTGTGGTTAATTCTTTTTTTCGTAGTTGCTGACAATAAAGCTCAATGATTATATATATATATTCTTTAGGCTTTTTTAAACAAATAAAAAAAGTTTGTGACATGTATGATTTATATTACAAGAGTTATTAGAGAAAAATCAAAAACTTGGGGTTCCAAAAAGGCTATTTAAATATTTAAAAAAAAAACTAAATATATTTTTTAAATCGGAATCAAACAGTATAAAAGTAGATAATTTTAAAAGCTGATGAAAAGATTGGAACGTGAATTAGCCACATCCTATAATAATATTCTTCATCGTACTAACGTACGTACGTTTCGTCACAAACTTCAGATAATTTATATAAATCGATGGAAAGATTATGAGATCAGTCGATATCAAATAAAAATATGTACAAAAAAAAAATAAACGACGCGCACTCCATCGTTTGCTAGTGAGGAAAATCATTAGAGAATCATTAGTAGGCCAACCTGTTGGTCGCGAATGGGGGTTGAAACCGCTTATACCACCCCAAGCCACACAACCACCATTTACTAGACCTCCCTTGTCTCAAGCATGAGCGTATTCTTTGGATAATGAATGCAATTTAATGAAAATATAATTAAAAAAATATTTTTTCACATTATTATCCTTGCATAACATAATTTAAATGTGTTTTTAAATAAAATAATAGTATATAAAATCAATACCGAAATCAATTTGCAATAAATAAAATCTGGAATTGTTTCCAGTAAACAAATGAGGATAGGAGGGTGAGTCGCATTGTATATATATATATATTCATATTCTCAGCCCTTTAGGCCCACAGGGATAACTACATACCTGGTTCAGCGAGAGCAATGGGCACAGCTAACACTTTTACAAGTAACTAAACTAATCGGACTTCAAACAGTGTGGAGGTGCTGCTTTTAATGAGAGTGAGGGCTGAGATTGTTGTAGAAATCTGCACCTACCTCTGCATTGAACTATCACATTGCAAGGGTTGCAACACACCAACAAATTTAAATTTAAAAATATATGTTTATGATTACTTAAAATAAGTATAAAAATGCGATATAATTATTAAATATTTAATCATAATGTTGAAATGTGCATAAATAATTTTTAATATTTTTTTTTTGTTAAAAATAATATGTTTTTATTCTCATTATTTCGTAATATATCTTGATTACAACTTTGTTTTTAATTAAAAAAATACATATTATACAATTATTGTATTTTTTGTCTTTAAATCTCTAATATGTTAATTATTTTGATAAAATCATTTATTTGTTCGCGTAGCACAGCCCTGTTTTAGATCAATATAACCAGGAAGAGAAGTACGATAACTGTGCAAAGAAATGCATTATACACCCTCAATTAGTGACCGGGTGGAATATGAAACATGCAGTTAAGGGGGTGGTGGTAGTCTGGGGTGGTTTATGGGTACCTTTAGCGAATAGTACATGTCATGATTAATGGAATGGATTTCCATCATTTCGCCGACTATGCGACTATAATTGACCCGATTATAAGACGGCTTTAAATTTTTGTATATTGGTATGTAATGATGAATTTCAAAAAATATGTACATAAATTCAAATACGAGGTTACAACTCATCGCTCGCTGTGAACTCAAATTATGATGATCCAGAAATGGATCATCGGTTGCACGGATAGAAAAAAAAATCAATAACGGAAACCATTGATTCATGAAATAAGCAATCGTGATGTAATATTCGGCCATCAAATGATGGAAAAAAATGCATCATCGGCTATAGGTACTCAAATAAATCGAACGCGGTATAGAAATTACGGTGATCGAATTTGTTCCGGGTAAATGATTGGTTTGTCTATGTGTATGAAGGATGTTTTTATAGCTTAGATAAAAAAACAATTGTGTATACTAGCCTTGTATCAATAGCCAATCATTTGATTCGATAACATTATACGAATGTTATATACACCAGAAAATACGCGTTTAAATATTCTTCTCGTAAAACGTGTTTACTGTTAAACAATCTGTGATATCGAATTCATTTTCGACGGTTCATAGCTTATATAGCTAAGTATAAATAATCAATTAACTTGTACACTTTTATTATTAATTCAGAACCATATTTAGTAATAAAAAATATTATGCAACTGTAAACAAAACAAGAATAATAATGCTTTAAAAAAACTTACGTGTTCTCAACAGCTGAAACCACTGAAATCGCAAAGAAGAATAACAGTCCCGAATTAAATTTGGTAACGAGTCACGTGGTTATGTGTCACGCGTTACTACTCACGTTGCCTACAGGTGTTTTCCCTGTTTGCGTTAAGTGCGCTATTATACAATATGCGCGAACAACATGCGGAGTTTATTGATTGTCACTGAAACTATTCAAGTTTTTATTATTTAACTTCATCGATTTTATCAATTTTATTATATTATTGTTCCATGGATCATTTTTTTATTGTTTGACGTTTTATATTGATTGTGGATTTTCACACATGTGACGTGTGTTTGAGGTCATTGCGGAACGTATTCGCAGTCATTTCGCCATATCACAACATTGCGCGAAGTATTTCGCGAGATATCTTGACAGTGATATGTGTCACGACCCGCTTAACCGACGACCGCGAACAGTCTGGCCCGCGAATGCTGGTGGGCAGATCGCATCCCCACTCGCGATTTTCGTTTGGCCAATTGCCATCGAGAGATGAGTTTTCCGAGGCGTACGTAGCCGGGCTCCGCCCACATGCTACGCCCATCGACACGCCCACAGGCACGCGTGGAAAACCGAAATAGTCTTCGACAGAGAAAACTCTACATATTGCATGAAAATCAATGGAAATTTGTTATGATTAGGGTCCGATGAAACATAATTTTCTACATATATTATATATTAATATTTATATAACGATACCGCTGGTTATATTGGTTGATATATTTCACATATATTCCCTTTCATACACAAAATTTATTCAATCATTTTTAAAAAATCGATCCTTCAAAGTAAAATTAGAGTTTAACTTCTCCTCCATCCGTCCGATTACGGCTGGAATCCTTCAAGAGTCGAATCTCTCCCTACTCTTGTTCGTGATCTACGCGATATACCGATTCCATAAAATATGAAAATACCCTTTTTACGCTGTTGAAACTGCTATAATCAACCCCAGTAGAAGCCTCAATCTCATATATAAAAAAAAAACATTGCAAACATACTAAAACAAACTTCAAAAGTGTTGCGACAAATGGTTAATTTAAATCAATCCCTCAAATGACAAGGCATTGTTTTTTTTTAAAAAAAGAATATCAAAAATTAATATTTTTAACATACTCTTTTGTCCTCTTATAGGCAAAAACAGTGCCCTTAAGCTAAAATTAAAAAAAAATCATTTATCCTGCCAACATCCGTCCTTAAATTCTATACGCTTCTCAGATCTGGAGCATGACGCATCCTACTCATATAAATAAAAATCAAAGGAAAACAAATATAAGGATAAAAACAATCGAAAATACACCCTCTGAAAGACCTTATTAAAAAATATGCCACCTTTTACGATAACCACAAATTCATAATTATAAATCATTCATTTCCTCCCTTTATAATTATGACCCCACATACTTCCAATTCTTCTACCCAAAACTGTTATATTTCCTACAAAAAAAGAAACACAAAGAACAACTCAGTACTATTTCCACAATTTAGCTAAAATCATTTTTAAATTAGCAGCCTTCTTAACTACCTTTAGCTTGGTTCTCTACTTATCTATTTTTTTATCTCTTTTAATTTGAATATATATGTAACCTAATAACGACTTCTTCGCTTCTGTTTCGGATAGTTTTTTATGGTTTTTCCAATTATTTAGTTTTTACATATTTTCCGTTTATGTTTTTCTTTCAATACTGTTGACTACTCGAACGCTGGCAAAATCTTTAGTGAATTACAACGCTTGATCATTTGAAATTATGTGAAAATCAGAGGAAGAGTAAAATGGAGAGATCCCAATATATTCGTATATTAACAGGCCATGATGAAATATTTAAAATCTGAAACACTAATAATTTGATATTAGATCATTTACGAAAAATAATTAGTGATTCCCAGTCATTACGCACTCACATGCTGAGCGTTAAAGCATTTATATTACTTTTCGTCCTTTCACATAAAATGATGTAAAATTAATTATGCTTCCAAAACATTGCAAAAATATACATATTGATTGAAGTCAGGTACAAGAATTGTTTAAATATTCTGGGCTTAGGCTATATTTGCATAGGGCCCAAAATTTCTAACTACCTCACTGTAATATACACGTATTTCCAATAAGATATTTAAGGGAATATTTAAAATAATTCAATTTAATTTATAATAAAAAATATATTTTTATGAAAACGTTCAATGCGAGAATTCTAAGAAAATAAATGGCGTCACGACGCCCCCGCTCCTTCGATATATCGACGACGTAGATCCCGCCTGGATGCAAACATCAAATATTGCGATGATTCAACTGGGCATTTTTTATAATTGTTTCAAACTTTCCGTATTGTTCAATTCAGCAAACTTTTAATTGGATTGAGGCCATTTTATTTTTTTCCATTTGTTGATTGTGTAATCAATCCTATGATCTTTTACATCATTAAAAAATAATAATAATTCCTTACCCAAACAATTGATCCAATTTCGCACAATTGAATAACTCGTAACCGTATTTAATTGAAAAACTACGTATTGCGTGCGTCAACAGGAATCCCTTCATTAATTATTTATTCAACAAAAAATATAGATTATCTTAACAGAAATATGTTTATTATGCATCAGTTCGCAAGTGACAGTGACTCAACAGTGGCGTAGCTAGAAACTTTGCGCATTGGTGTAAATGTGACTCAAGTCCCTCTGGCACTATCCAAATAAGGGAACTTCCACTTTTGTTGCAGCACAGCGCATTCCATCTACTCTTTACAAATGGAAAATAATTATTGCAAAAAGAGCCCTGTTATGACACAGTTAGATTTAACCACCATATTCGCTGGACATTAGGCGACTTGTTCTTACCCCTGAAGATGAAAAAAAAAACATAAAAAGACGACGTTTTGCCAAAATGATAGAGATTAAGATTAAGAATCACCCAAGACACTAAAACCCAAACCAAAAATGAACGCCCCAGAAGTATTTCAAAGATTGAACAAAGCGCTGACGAAAGTGTAATAAATCCGATGGGGGAGGTGACAAAATTAATATTAATACATAAATTAAAAAGTATAAAGTACCGTTGAGAGCCACTTTACCCGAAATAGTTAAAAAATAAAAAAGAACATTTAATCTGAAGAAAATGTAAGTGGAACAAAATGAAAATTGCGACTTTATATAAGGTAAATAACAGTATCCGTAAAATTTAAGCATTGGAGGGGTTCAGTCAATCTACAGTCACTCAATTTATAAAGAAATATCTTAAAATTGGATCTGTAGAGCGCAAAAACGGATCAGGACTAAGCGGAAGACCACTGCTCCAGTAGATCGTCTTTTAAAAAGTTTCTCCAATACTAAACGTTTTAAAACTGCAGTGGATATTAGAACAGTATAGAGTTCATTGAATGTGGAGGAATCAAATTTAGTGTTGAAACGGTACGGACAAGGCTCAGGGATGATGGTTTTATGGCAAGATCACCGGCGTAAAACTACTTCTCATGAATCAAATCCACTCCAAAAGGACCTGGACTAAAGTGGACTGGAGAAAAATTATCTTTTTTCCGGATGCAATCAAATTTAACTTTTTAGGCTCAGATATAATTCGGTGCGTGGCCAACTGTGAAGCGTCCAGGAGGAAAAATTGTTTGGAGATGCTTTTCTACTATGAGGTTTGAGATTTAGTGTTTGTCGATGGTCAATCAATACAGAAGTTTATTCCCATCACACTTCCGCTTCCTACAAACTCGCTCCGTCCTTTCCCAGTTCCAGTATAAATCCCAGGCCGTAGCGGCAACGAGGAAACTCGTTCGGATGGAAGCAATGCCGCACCAGGTGGCTGTTTTAGACTATCGCTAAGGCGTGAAATGTTGGCCTGCCGGCCCTAAGAGGGGCCTGCCCCTCCGGTAGGCTAGTGGATCAACCTGCACCTGGATTACGTAGCCAACTAATGTTGTTCTTGGCGTGCTCCGAAATGGCGGAGGAATCTCCAACAACGACGAGCATGCGAAGAATGGCAAAGTAAAAGCCATACGCAATCATCATCATCATAAAATAATCATTAACGGGATCCTTGTTCTATCCATAGAACAACACCTATCGATTCTGCACTATACCATATTTATTTAACCATTTACATAATAGTTTTGGAAAAAATATCTTACATTTCTCATTATTATTTTCCCAGGTCAAAGATTTAAACGAAAAACTTGAGTTTCAACATAGTCATAGCCAGGTAAGTCATTATGTAAAACAAAAGTCAACAGAGAGAAGCCTGCCAATTAAAAATCACTAATAACATCAATAACAAAAGTCTGCATATAGAGATAACGACAGAAACAGTAAAGAACTTGGTGCCGATCCGGATTAAGGCTTATAAAAAAAATGGACCACAAAATATTTTGTTTTAATCATATTTTAAAGTATTTTTCCTCAAAATATTGTAAACAACATAGTGTAACATGTTCTGTGTTCATTTAAACTGAATCATGAAATGCATAATTATTTTTAATATAATAAATTGTGTTTAGAAATACAGATCGACACGATTTTTAATAAATAATAACATAATATAAGAGCTACGTTGCAAAATGCTATAATTCATAGCATTCAAATAATATTCTCATTGATATAGCTATAACTTTAATCGAAAGAGAGAATATTTTAAATAGAATTTTATCTAATTTTTTGAAATAAAAATATTATACATACTATAATACACATAAACTATACTATTGTATGTAGCATTTAATGTTTTATATTTTTATGTACACATATTATATATAACAATAAATGTGAGTATTCCTATATATGTATATATGTACCCGTCATAGCTTGGAGGTAATTACAATCAAATTATGATTGTTAAAGTAATTGCCAATAAGCGCAGATAGTATTCAGATGGCATTCATTTGAGTGCAAGGCCAATAACAGAGAGGGTGGGGTGGAGGCTGGCGACCTTCATTTCACAAAAAATAATTGCTGCACATAAGCTGTAGCCGGCAGCAGCTTCTTCAGTATAAAAAACCACTGCAGTGCAGAAGGCAACGGGAAACCACTGCACTATATATTCCCATGAAAACCATGTCCATGGTCCTCCATAAGGGGAATCATGCGCAATCAATTCCTATAAAAAAATATATTTATTCTTTATGACTTTTCATAAAGAACTTAATAATTAGTTATCAAATTGTTACGGCGACAATGTCAAAATAAACGGTAAAGAACGTGGACAAACAGCAAACTAGTATTTTGTATGGCACTATGCACGCAACTCGAATTAAGGGATGAAGGTAAACGCACGCTATTCCCTTTAGGACTCTAACACGACTACTTTTATTGCAGAAACCGGACCCTACTAGACAATATTATGACACTTATATACGTAGTGTTTATTTAAATTATATTTATTTGTATCGAGAAACATATAAACACATTATTGTTTTTATTTTAATTTAAAACATAAATTTATACAATTAATTGGTATTGGCCTATACTTAAGAAGAAATATATAATAAGTTTACGCATCGTGTGCGTCCAATCATAGGTTGCAGTGTAATATAAGTTTATTACTATATAAAAAAAATGTTATTTGTATTGATATATGTTATCCAATTCGGTCAAATTCTATCACGTTTATTTCAGGTGAATATAAATAATTTGTTATAGCCGTTGCCGAAGTTATAAGTATCAGTTTATACGCGCATCCGCTTGTTGCTTGTGAAATAATTTTAGTATCGTGCTGTTTATTTGTGAAGAGAAGGCTTGTTTACCCGCTTTGGCTTTTGAAGCTATAAACGTTCTATATACAAATATTCATATTCTAGAAGAAAAAAATAAAGGTATAGATGTGCTAAATATGACTTTGATGTGCTTCGCGTAAACTGCGTATTCAAGCTTAAAAAATAAATGAAGCACGGTTATTATGAGTGTTATTCTCGATATGTATAGGTATGTGAATCACGAATTACCGGAATAACTTCCTGCGGAAATAAAACGACTGTTGCAGACTGACAATAAAAAAGTTTTTAACGTGACGGCATATTTATTTATTCAGTGATTTTTCCAAAGTTTTGGCATTTATTATGTCTGTCAAATGAACTCGCATGTCGAGAGTATTGAAGTTTCTATACATTTTCCGAATAAATGTTCAATGAAAGAAAAATCAACTATGAAATAATTAAAATAATATTTTTTTATTAAAATTAAAACTATACACATGAATGTCACATAGATCGTGACTGGAGTGCTATCTACTGTAGTGTTTATTTATTCAGGGACGCGGGAAATAAAAGTATGGCCTATACATGGAAAGCGTAGCTTTACGTCAATCCAATAAACTTTTTCTTTCTTATTGCCCCCTGCACTGTGCAGTGATTATTCATTAATTAGTTATATTAACTTTATTTGCCAGACGTATTACCCCAAAAGGTTTTATACCAAAAAAATGTATCACGATTCTTTTTTTCTTTTATTTATTTAAAATCCTATAAATGTTTCTTATTTATTTTACTAATGAAAATCTTTTTTTATATATTCGTAAAATACAATTAATAAGAACAGAATGGAGATTCGACCAAAAATGCTCAGAGTGGTAAGGGGTATGTTTAGACTTTTGCAAATATTTCAATGACTCGTACTATAAATATTGTTAGTATCTTAAATATTCATATGTGTATAAAAAAAGCTTTAGATGTACATGTTGTAGAATGGTCATTTATTAATCTATACTATAAAACATAAAATAAATGTGTCCGTCTATTCTGTATCTGTAATATGTAGCTATTTTCAACTTACAACATTTAAAATTATTTATTTAAATATTATTGTGAATAGTTAATTCTATAATTAATTAAAATTTAAAATACATTTTCTTTTATTTAATCTAGGTTTTTATCGTTATTTACAGATTGTGAAATTGCGGTAGCTATGAGTCATCAGGATATTATCGCATCATTCGACCATCGAGAATAGATAAATTAATAAGAGAAGTATAGATTTTGATGGCCCGTTTCCTCTTTCAATTCCAACCGTACGAATTTGTAATTTCCCCACATTATTTTAATGAACAATATAAGTTTAATTTATATACGGCTGTTAAAAATATTGATAAGAAAATATATACACTCACGCAAACATTTTTCTTATCGATCGACTATTTTTAAGGTAATATTTTACAATCATCCGATTTGGCTTCTTTAACAGGCAACAGGGGATTTTGGTCTTTTGTAATTAATTAATTTATTTTTTTTAAACAAAATTAAATAATAGAAAAATACAATCAATTTGATTTCGTTTCGATGTGCGTCACTCGCAACTTGAGAAAAAATAATATATAAAAATAAATTATTAACCAAAACAGCTTGATTACAAATTCAAACGCTAATTAGCTAACAAAGTTATTAGACATTGGATTGAATTCGTAGAGGATTTGATTTATGGCTTAATTAATTCCTTATATTGGATGCAAGTGGCACTTTAGTATAAACTGAAGCTTCTTATCAGTCAGTCATGTTTGATCCTCCGGAAGATTCCCTGGGGGCGATTTTAACGGAGAGGGCCCGATCCCGCATTTACCTTCTCCAGGTGCATATTATATTGGGTTGCAACCTCCAAAATAAAAATAAAATCTACTTATAATAAATCGAATTTATAACTAGATTTGTAAATGTGTTTGAATTATATTATAATATTATATATACATAAAAGACATATGAATGACTGAAATATTTTATATTTACAGTGTACTCTCGATTATCCGTGCATGGATTATCCGGTTTGCGGATTATCCGTGCCTGAAAATATTTTGATTGATTTTTTTCTATTATGATTATAAGACGTATTAATGAATTGCGATCTTGAATATGCGCGTTGTTTGAACGAAATACGCATAGGGACACACAGAAACGTCGCATTGCCATTAATTTCGATATTTATTACCCATATTTGTGAGCTCTCGGGACGTTTGTTCTAAAAAATCTAACGTTCACGAAATCTTCGATCCCCTTTCAAAATGTCTTTCGTAGTTTGTTTATTCAGTTGCTTTTAGCTTCACCGCTTGATGAAAAGTGCATGTAACTTTGAAACGGGTTTTTTCATTACACACGTATGTTTGATTGTTTTGTTTCTTTCTGTGTGATATTATTTTTTCTTGTTATATGTAATCTCAAAATTCATGTTACGGCTCTACACATCTGTACCGTTTAAAAATGGAGAAAGAACGATTAACAAAAAACGAAAGAAAATTGTACTCACGATAAAACAGAAACTTACATTAATTGAGAGATTCGAAAAGGGAGAATCCACGTCAAAACTTTCCGAAGAATATAGAATTGGTATTCAAACTGTCCGCGATATAGTCAAACAAAAAAAAAAATACAGTTAGAGGCGTTTAGCGGAGATTGTGATGATAGTTCTGCAGGTCCTTCGAAAACGAAAGAAGTATGAAAACTTTAGTTGAAGATTTGAATGCAACCATGCTAATATGGTTCAATCAAAAAAACGAGCAGGAGCCCAAAAAAACAGTGCTGACCAAAATGTGCATCGAAGCAGCAAAACATTCACGAGAATCTAGGAATTAAAGAAGTTTCAACCTCGTCAGGCTGAATGACGAGTTCAAACAACGACACGGGATTCGTCAACACGATTCAGGAGAACGTCTCCCGGATTCAAATGCTGAAGCTGCTGACGAATTCTGTCAATCGAGCCAGAATATTTGCAAAGAGAAAATTGCAATCTGATCAAATTTATAAATGCAGATGAAACTGGCTTGTACTGGAAGTGCTTTCCAACAAAACGCTAGCTTCAATGAGAGAAAAGTCCTTCTGGACATAAATCGATCACAAGAAAAGAATAACTGTTATGTTGTGGAAATGCATCAGGAACTCATAAAATGAAACTTTTGGTGATTGGAAAGCAAAAAAAACCACGACTGCTAGAGAACTGAAATAAAAAATCTTCCCGTCGATTATTATGGTCAGAAAGGGGCATGGATGGACAGGGAAATTTTCGAAGATTGGTTCAAAAAGAAATGGGTCCCAGAAGTGCGATTATTTTTGAAAAATAAGGGATTGCCACAGAAAGCAGTTTTGTTATTAGATATTCTCCCTTCTCATCCGAATGAAAGCATATTGAAGACAAACCTTGATGGATTTATGATTACCAAATTTTTGCCCCCTAATATTACATCACTGATTCAACCCATGGACCAAGGTGTTATATCATCAATGAAACGTCTTTATCGTCAAAAACTTCTGAAAACTCTTGTCGAGGAAGATGATAATCTGATCAATTTTTGGAAAAAAATGACGGTATTGGATGCTATACATGGGATAGCACAATCTTGGTCAAAAGTAAAACCTAATAACTCTCGTAAACACTCGTTCGATCATGGAGAAAGATTCTTCCTGACATAAAAACAGATTTAATGGATTTGGAAGAGAATGAAGAAAATTTTGTATCTGAAATGTGTGGAGTTATTGGAAAATTTAAATTCTTTTGAAGACATTAGATATGGAAACATAGAGAATTGAAGCAATCATGATTTAAATGATTCAGGCTTTAAACACATGGACAGCGATCCTAATATCGTTTCTCTTGTTACTCAAGAGGAAAGAAAATGACATTAATACTATAAGCGAAAGAAGATACCAGTGGTTACGTTAATAGTCATGAAAAGGCATTGAATTGTATTGAAACATTATTAGATTAGATTACGCCGAACAAGGGGCGGCTATAATAATGTAATAGCTTTAAGAATATTTCGAAGTAAAATAAGAAGCTCGATAGAAAAATCTCAAAAACAAATGAAAATAACAGATTTTTTTAATCCGTGTACATATAAAAGTATACTTTTTTATATTTTTAAGTTCGTATATATGATAAAACAATATATTTTTACTTATTTGTTTGTGTTTTCTTGATAAATAATGAATATAAAAATAATGTGTTAACAATTTGTGTTGTGTATATGATATTATATTCGAAAATAAAATAAAAGTGATGATTCAGTTATCCGTGTTTCTCGACTATCCGTGTTCATCGTCCCCAGCGATGTGGATAATCGAGAGGAGTGCATATATGTATATATAGTATAGTTTTTTACAAATATTAATATATTAATCATTAATAAACATGGAAATCATTATCATTTTTTTTTGAGTCATGGAAGCGATTACATATTATAATATTTTTTTATATAAGATGTTAATCAACTTTCCCTCATTTTCACGAGGAACGTGACCATGCGCATGATACCCCTTATGGATGACCATGGACATGGATAAGAATATATAGTACAGTGGTTTCCCGTTGCCTTCTTTACCGCATTTTTTATACTGAAGAGCGCTGCTGCCCGCTTCCCAGCCTTTATTTTTGACAATTATTTTTTTATGAAATGAAGGTCGTCAGCCCTCATTCCACCCCTCTGCAGACCAGCTTCACTCAGAAGTATTCAGAATGATATGGGAAAGTATTCATTATCTAATGACATGTATATCAATGTTCGATTTTCCCTCATGGTTTCAGACCTCCAAATGAACCGAAAATCCTTTAATACTTAGGAATACAAAAACTTTTTTTTCCGTAATTATGCGTTTCGCGAAAAATAAAAAGAGTCAATGATGCTTTGATTTGTGGATAATAGAAGCGTGTCTTTGCCATCTGGAGGACACTATGCGAGTTTCGCTGGTCCTGCGCTTCTTCTATCCACCTCCCAAATGCCAGCAGAGACGCATCCGTCTCAACCCTGAAGCCAGGACTGCGATAATTGTCCTCCAGGTTTGTATGAGTACCTTAGCTTCTATAACGTGGTCTTGATTTCTTTGTAAGACTGACTGTATACAGACAGCCCTCCTATAACATTTCCTCTAAATTACTACTTTCTACAAAATGCTAATATTTTCGATGTCTAATTACATATTTAATGAATATATAATACATTTCCCAGCAAAAAAAAATAAAGATCAATGCTCTTTGGTTGACAAGGCATTTTGTAGCAAATAGTGATTGAGAGGAAACGTTATAGGAGGACTGACTGTACTTCATTTAACTTCTAATGTAGTCCTCGTCACACCCATCATTGAAAATATTAACATTTAAATGTATTACTATACTATAACAATATCTGTTTTCTTTATTATTATGTTACTATCTTGAAGTTTAAGCACATTGAATTAATAATATTTATATTAATTTACAACAGAATAATAATTAGTTCTTTTATTTTTATCGTCATTTTCTTCGATTAGAACTAGGATATTTTTGGATGTGACATCACTAAATATTCCTTTTCATCTTACGCATGCATATACATAAATGATAACTGGCTATCACCCCCCAGATCCACTCAATATCGAATGTTACGGTTACAGATGTCCTGTCGGCTGGTATCCCTAGGATGGACCAATTGACCGACCCACCGTATTCACTCCGGGCACTTCAAATATTCATCAACAACAGCTCACTTTTATGGTAAGCGAAGTGATGTAACCTGACGACAAATTTTCAATTATTATTAATCAACACGATTTTATTTTTAAGAAGAGCCATTAAAAATTATACGAAAAATATATATTAATTTCATAATTTTAGAGATATGTATTAAATATTATTGACAGTATACATCGTCAATATTATAATTTTTATGTCACTCTTTTTTTTTTTAAATAATACTTGGATCGTTGTTAATTTATTATTACTATTTCTCCATGGCCACGTGTCTCTTCGTGTCAAAGAGACTTGAAGGAGTCGGATGCATATTTGATGTCGCGTTTTACCTGAGCGCGGCAGCATCGGAGTCCCCGGGGGCCCCGAGCTGTCCGGACCCCCGGCCTTCCCGGAGGCGCCGCCAGGTTTATTATTTAACCCCCGTCATACTTGGGCCCTCGCAAACCGCAAATTGAATTGCCGATAAAACTGTACGCCATTGGATAAAATAAGGAAACGAGAATGACACCTCTGTGCGATATCATCAATCCAATTTGGCTACCGGTCGTTTCATTTGCGCTGCCTAATACTACAAGACACAAACTAAATAAATTAAAAGAATTAAAAATAGCAAACATTTAAACGGATGGTTGGCTCTAAGGAATTTACTGTAATGCCATTCTTCTATCTACAAAAATTACATATATATTTCACATCTGAAATGTTCAAATATTATAATCGGTTTCGAATAATCGGAATTTATCCATCGTAAAATATATAATAACAATACTTAAATATTGAATTATCTGGGTAGGGATTTACAATTCGATTTTCATCTGAAAATTTGGACAGGAATCTAGTTACACATGCACCAGAATGCACTTTCATTATCCAATTTTTGTGTCGAAGGGGGTCGTATCAACGGGCGTGCGTTTATTGGATTTTATTCCATTACTGATTCCGTTGTAGATAGGGTTAAATCATAAATCCATTAAAAAAACAGGATCCCGCCGCAATGCATAAGTTAATTTTAGATAATTAATATGGTTCCGATTATGCATTCATTTCGATTTCTATCGAATGCGGAGACAGTGGCATGAGTGTTATTTTAGGTCAAAAAATTGTCGACTTTTTGCATTTTTAAAATATTCACAATAATACTACAGTCCGCAATTTAACCAGTGTTATGCCAGATTTTTGTCGAATAAGTCCCCACGAAAACTATGAATTTATGGAATACTTTAAAACACTGGCCAGGGGGTATGTAAGAGGAAGACACCCATTACCTCCGCACGTTATATAAAAATAATATTTATGTGGGTAGTTTGCCGCGTTGGAATTAATTAATTTAATTCCATTGCATTGAATAAATATTTATAAAAACAAATAATATGTATTTCAATCCAACTGAAATAACATTCACAATTAACCTGTATCGTGGTACGACAGTTTATTGGTGTGATATACTAATTCCCGTTGTATCTTTGGAGTCTTTAGAATATTTATCGAATCTTTAACAAATCTTTATATGGATGAATGGCGCTTTGGAATCTTTCTGTTATGCCATTCATCCATTGTAGTCAAAATAAATATAAAAAAGGCATCTAGTATTTGTGGTGGTTATTCCACACAATGGCAACAATTATAATTGACTATTTTCGTGTTGCGATCTGTCAACACCGGCGCGTCGCCTCGAGGCAGACTTCCGCCTCCATTCCATGACGACTATGGAGATTCTCATTTCGTCTTCCTTTGACAATCTCATAGACATGGTACAACTATTATTTGTTAACCACCGACCTGCTGATCCACACCATCGCTGATGTCTGGCTGCAGACTCTGCCTTCAGCTTCGTCGACTTCTGACCGCAGACTGGCATGCCACCGAAGAGCCCCCAGCCGGCCTCTCGTCGGAGACCACCAGGAAGCGTGCTTTCCTGCAGATACTCTTGGAATTAGACCGCTATGAGTGCCGTCAATGCAAGAGATCGCCAAGCAGGGTGTACGAGGCACTGCTCTCGTTATATTGCATCTCAAATATCATAAATAGTTGTCGAAACATTATCTTCATTTCAATATACCGTGTAACAATAATGGGTAACAATAAATGTGTCATGTGTTTCTAAAACTGTGTTTGCATTTCCATCAGAGTAAAGGCTCGCTGTGGTCCGAGTCACGAATCCTTATTTTATTTTGTTCTGTCATGTTAATATATAACCTTTGGATAACCTTTACATCCCAAAAAATGATTAAACAGGCATATAGTGTGATACTAAAGTATTATATATTATTGGCTAAATAATAAACCTTTCTACATATTTTTAACAGTTTTTTTTATTAGGTCAGAGAATTTTGATATCTATGTGCCGCGAGGAGACCACATACCTTATTGACCAAAATGATTTAATGCGAGGGTAGAATCCAATCCAAGAAAAATATTCGAAAACATGCAAATGATTTGCATGCAAAAGGTTTGCGTTGCAACTGTTTGTCGCATTATTTACGGTCAATAAGAAAAGTGAAAAAACAAGACAAATGAGTCAAAATTGATTCGACAAAACTGAATGTTGTGTTTTTGATCAAATCATTACTTGCGACGATAGATGGATTACGTCGGATAATTTTAAAAGATGCCCACAGTGATTGGATAAAAATACAGTTCTAGAAAAGCCAAAATGGCATCAAAAGAAAGTCGTGCTCACTGTATGATAAAGGAAAGCTAAAGGAGTAGTCCAATATTCATGTTTAAAACATTGTAAAACAATAACAACAGAGTCCTACTCTTGTAAAATGGACACTAAGCACAAAAATTGGAAAAAAAAACAACAGTCATCACAATGTTTGATAACGCTCGGCTTCACAAAGCATTAATCTAGCCGTACCGATGGCTGTCGGAGACTGTCGTAGACTGACTATGCTCAAAAAGTGCTAAGATTTTTTTTATTGATGTTAATAATGAATATATGCCTGTGTATATCTATATAGGTATGTGTGTGTGGTCGCTCGCTACCTGTCACTCGTGACTCGTTATAAGCTGATAACGCCTTAGAGAAGAGAACAAACGAATACCGAGACAAACTCCCTCCTACTTGCCTGGACACAGTCGAGAGGGTAAAATCCGACACCAACATGGTAGAAGATGTACGTTCAATGCCACCAATGGCCAAGAGAGGGAAACTCTTTACAAAAAACTGTATACCGAGACGGCTTGGGTCTCCGCGGTATAGACACGAAAGAGGAACCCTCACGTCACGTGTGAGACTCAGGTTCCTTTGGCCTCGTCTGCCATTCGAGAGTTCGGTAATGTCCATGCCCTTAGCGAGTGAGAGCCTTATGGCTGGCATATGATAATGATGATGATGATATTTTCTCTATATTGGTATAATTACTGTTACCCGAACGAACCGTTATTTAAAAATCCAGACAAAGTTAAAATTTTGTTTAATCAAATATATTTATAAACTTAATTGCTAATTTTTTTAGATATTTTTAATAGATAATATATTTTTTTAATATGGTATATATATAACATTAATATGCATTAAAAAACTCTAAAGATATACTCTTTTTTGAGTTTGATACTGCGATAATATGTCATATGCATTTTTTGATAATGGTAAACTCTAAAACCTCATATTACCAAATAGTATTTGTGGTGTCTGGTAACAGTCTATTGCCAAAAATGCTTTTTTAGCAATAGAATTCATGATCCATCCCACAATATGCCGGGACGGATGGGTTTCAGTTTACAAATTAACTTCAATAAACTATGAAAAATTTCCATTTTCAACGGACTAGCTGATTACCATATTTTCCGTCATTTTGAATTATTTTTACGAGGCAGGATAAATCAGAATCAAAATGGTTATATTAAGGACCTCGAAGATTTCGTTTAAAACTGAATATTTTTTCTAAATAGTCATATACGATCTACCTAATCTCTCAGAAAACAAACATGTGTATAATGTTGCTCTTTTTCATTATAGCCTTTGAAATCGGACATCTCGTACCGAACAACCTAATAATTTCCCATAAAGCGAAATTTTTACTCATAAAAACATTTTCATTTAAGATTAATTCCCTAATATACGGATTCATGCATAAATGGCTATTGGTCATATGAATCGCAATTAATATCTAGGAAATAAATACTTCCAACAATGACAATTTTGAAGCAATCGTTTTTACATTAAGCGATTAAAAATGAATATATCATTGTCATTTTTTTCAGCGAAAAAAATTCAGGCACCATCGTCTAGGTGATGCTCGTCCACATTTTTGGAATTTCTCTTTCGAACGGGACTTTGACACGTTCGAGGGGGGAGGGCTAAGCCCGGCTGGTAGACAGGTGACACCTGCCTCAGGGGCCCGGGGTACCACACTGTCTCTCAAGCCGATCTCTTTCATACCGTCTGTCATACCGCTAATACTGGAATAGATTTTCAGTTACATCCCTCACTGATAACCTCATACATATTAAACGAGTCGATTATGCAAATTGATTTCACTTTTACTGAACAAACGTATATTTCTTTTATTAGCCGCTTCTTCAGAACGCGTCGGCTCCCGAAGGCGCTGCATAATTTATATTTCCGAGCACTTGAACATATTTCAATATTTCAAATTTTAACCAGCCAAGGGATTCGTGATCTTTGTCGAATTAAATTATACCGAACCGCATAATTTAGTTTTGATTTTAATTTATTTTATTTCACTTATAAATATGCAAAACCAAAATACTTGTGCAAAAATGGGAAGCATCTCTATAGATATATATTGCAATATTTATACACATTTTTTTCAGCTTATTTAATTCAGAAAATTGGAAAAAATCTACAAATTGAATCTATTATTGAAAACAATAACCACTAAATAACTTTAATAGTATTTTTAATAACCGTTTATTTATGATCCCTCGTGGTCCGTTTTAAATTAAGACCAAATTATTATATTATAAAATTTATAATTTTATTTGATTAATAAATACAAAAGATATTAAAAAACAACTTTTTCAATGGCTATTTAAAAGTATTATTTATAATTATTATATATTTTGACGAGTTTATATACATTTTTGTTGCAAATGACATATTAGCCCTTTGATGAGTGAGTATTTTTTTAAGTTTCACACGTCCTGGGAATTAGCTAATTTTTAAACTTTTTTTTTAAGAATAATATTTATTGATTATCTGTTGTATTTGTAAGGTAAATTAAATAAATCACATTTTTCTCAATCTTTTTTTTACTGGGAAACTTTATTTATTTTGCAATTCAAAATTTTTTTTGATCCACGAATTTTCTTCATCTAATTTTATTTAGAATTCATTTTTTTATGTTTTTATGACAATTGTAAATGGCTTTTTAGAATCATTAATGAAAATTACTATGTAATTTTTGTGGCAAATAGCTAGCGAGATATATAAAAACATATATTTACGAAATTTTTAGATATTTTTTTCACTGCAAAAAAAAATAATATCATTAAAATTAAATTTACATATTATTGGTAAATCCATTTACTGTATATAATACAAAAAAATATAACATTTTGTTCGAAATTATAAGCGTGGCATTAAAAATAAAGCGATTGGTGTGGCCGTACATGTACGGCGATACTCTTCAAAGGGTTAAGACTTCATTTTACAGGATGTTTTTTTTTTTCATGTAAAAATATACATTTTTTCATGTTCTGGGACATTGTGATAATTCTATCATACTACACTCCCCTAATTAGTAAATCTTGGCTTTGCATATTTTACACACATATCTATTTTTTATTTCGATGCGTCAAGGGTGCTTATTTATAGCAATATGAAAATAGATAGTCATTTCTATGGATATCATTATTTGCCATATTCTTTCATCTGCAGAATTGCTTCTGGCTAGCTCATAATTTTGGTAAAATACGGTATATTGAGATATATGTACATATATGTATTTTAAATTGATAATATTACAATATTATAAAAAAAAATCTCTTGAATGTCCAGATTTAATCTGACTAAATAAATTATCACGTTTTTGCTTCACTTAAATTTACATTAGTTGAATTGTTTAACTAAATACGTTTTTGACATTAAAAGTATTTCGAATTACATAAAAATAAAATAATACTAACATTGAAAAATACATTGTTTTTTTATAATAATTTTATAAATATTATTAAAATTTAAATTGAATAAATGTCTATACGTCAACGTATACATAAATAATTTTCAATTTTGCCTGAGTTTCTAGAGTGGCGTATTTAATTAGGAATATCATAAAGAGCTTTTAAGGTAAATAGGCGGGTTTTGTTCCATAGGTAAAGAGCGCCAGCAGCAGGCTTCGCAGGGTATTAATTCCGACCATTTAGACGCTATGAAAAGGCTTGTTCTGGTGCTTTAACCCTACACAAGGGCCGGGGTAAAAAAGAGCCTTCGCCCGATCCAGTATTTGCCTCGGCTTGAGCAAACGGCACCAACCTAAAATAAGCAAATAATCGCCTCCAAGTCGAGAGTGTAATATTCGCCCCTGGAACTGAAAATTCCATTTAAAAAAAGAATAAATTGCATTTGCGACTTTTTTGCAAAAGTTTTAACATCAAACGATCAAAGAAATTCATTGTTAGATAACAAACACAATGTTTCATTAAAAATTGTATACACACAAGCCTCGTATAACACAGTTTTATATAACACCGGCTGGTGAATCGTGAAATATTTGTGTATAACACGCTTTATATTATATGGTTTCAGAAAAAAAACAATAATTAACATGCTTGATTTGCACGGCCATGAACCGCGCAATGGCCATGACAAATCATACTGAACATTTTGAGACTTATCATTTATCAGTTGAATTATCTGCTAGTAGAGGATGGTTTAAAAAATTTTAAGAAGCGATTCTCACTACATAATATAAAACTCAAGGAGAAATTGCGTCGGCTGACATAGAATCTCCAAAAAAAATTATTCTAGAATTCGCCGAAATTATAAAAAATAAAGGCTACACACCAGGCTAAATATTCAATGCGGAAGTGATTTAAGGCGGCAAAAAATTTTTTTTACCCTTATGTTCTAATTCTTCTGGAGAATTCATAATGAAGCTATTGTTTATTATTCGGTCTTTAAACCTCCGAGCACTGAAATGTTGTGCAAAAATGAATTTACCTGTTTATTGGAGAGCCAATAAAAATACTTAGACCACATGTATTATTTTTAAGGATTGGTTTTACAAACCTGTACAAACAATACCTGATGCAGAAGCTTATATGAGGAAAAAGAATATTAATTTTAAAATATTATTGATACTGGACAATGCACCAGGACATCCGATTTAAAACATCCTAATGTTGAAATATTATTTTTACCACCAAACACTACGTCTATAATCCAAACTTTGGACCAAGAATAATTTCAACTTTTAAAGAGTATTATATTTGTCGAGCATTCTAAAAAATATTAAATGATATCGATTAAGATAAAAATTTAACATTCACACAAGCTTGAAAAAAATTGTCTATTCGAAATTGTATCGATATTGTTTCTGAATCTGTTAAAGAAATAAACCAAGTTGAATACCAAGAGACAATAAACATTTGTCGTGGTGTTGGTGAAGAAGGATTTGATGATATGGATATTCAAGTATCGAAGAAATATTGGAAGATCGCACGTTGAATGAAGAAAAATCGGTCGAAATGTTGGGTGAACCTACGATAATTAATGACTCGGAAAACAGTTTCACATTAAATACTATAAATGACGGCTTGGGATTGGCTGATAAATTAGAACATTTTTTAATAGAAAATGATACTATAATAAAAAGAAGTTTAAAGTTCAAGAGGGAATTACAATAATCCAGAGTCCTCTGACGATGAAAACTCACAACCGATCTCGGAAAAGAGTCCAACATATGGAATTATAAGTGATAGCGATGATGTGACAAAATTGCTTCCTTAACGAGCGACATTTCGCATAACGAGAGACGCAGAAAGGGGAAGTCACAAACGTATGACGCACTTGTGTGTGTTGGATCGTATTTCACAGCAAGAAGCTATGAAGGAGAGTTTGGAGGAAGAGGAAGTAGCAGAGAAACAATCTTCTGACGCAATAAAATGCTGAAAGCATTGCAAAACTGTTGCATCGTACGAGAAGCATCATCTAATAAGGCAGTTGCTATGCGTGCTACAAATGCATTTAATGATAATGCTGTGTCACATTTTCACCAAATTTTGAAGAGTCGGCTAAAACAAATGTCTCTAGACAGCTTTCTAGTAAAAAAAAATTAATTATGTGTCATAAATTAATAAATAATAAGCTAGTTTCGATTTTTAAACATGTTTTTATCCAGGTTGTTACGATCTTTAACAATTTATAAGCATGTAATTTTATTTGAATAAACGTTAAAAAAATATTTCGCATGGAACGCATTATCGTGTTTTATATTGATTTATATGAGAAAATTAGTTTCGCTTAACGAGTGTTTCACACAACGAGCAAGATTCTGGAACGAATTATGCTCGTTGTGAGAGGTTTCACTGTATATAACATTTTTTATTGATTTATAAATAGATTTTTTTAAAAATACTGTAACGTGGGGCCTCTCATGATTCGAAGAGGAGGATAAACACAATAAAAATTTCTTTCCGGGAAGGCTATCGCCTTCTTACATGATTGACTGTTTCAAAACTGATCTCTCAAACTCGAGGGCATCTGTATATAAACTGAGGGTTTCGTCGGGAAACAATGCTTGCCTCTGTCTTGATCCATGACACGTGATGGTTAGGTCACTGCACCCGATAGATCTCAAACTATGGGACCTTGCTCCTGTTTTATGAAGCAGTACCTAATTTTGATGCGTAGTAGAGCAAACACTTTGAGAGCCGGGATCTTTCTAGAACTATATTCGGGTTAATGTGTCCATAAACCGAATAAGTCGTCACCCATGATCTCATCGTATTAGCTCACTGCCGAATCACTCTACATATGTCATAGACCAAGCAAACCGATTTTCCGACTTTCCTCCGACGTTACAATACCTATATATGATTATCAAAAAAATTTAACTTTGATTGGAAATTTAAATGTTTTTAGGGTTCGCTCGGGTGTACATGTTTAAGCCACTTTTATTAAAAGATATATGTTATTAACAGCCATAAAAATCTTGCCACTTTTTGTGCAATTGAATTTCTAATCACGTTAGGATAAAATAAGCGAGCGACATTTTTGCAGAGCATCGAATACAATTGATTATTAATCTACGATGTTTAATTGTACATTGATGTTATATATATATTATAATAAAATATATTAAATCTTCTTTACGCTATTTTACATAATTGCTGGTAATTTAATGTATATGTTATACAGAATAACATGGCATAATTGTAAAATTCTCAAAATGGTTATTTAGAAATAATTTTTATTATTTAATATGAAATAATATATCTTCGCCTATATTTGTTCTAAATTTCATAATTCTAGCCCATATAGAAAAGGCGTTACAGATTTTTGGCAGGAGAATTCATGATTCGGTCCACTGCAAATCGGGCCAAAATAGGTCACTGGACTATAATTTTACGACTAAAACGATACAATAAATGTGGGATTATCTAATATTGCTTTTATCGGTGTTTGGTCGGGATTTTAAAAAAAGGTTAATGATGAAAAACGATATTTATGGGTTCATGTGTATTTTATTTAACCTTGTAAATGTAATAAATTTATGGTTTTTCCGGATTTAGCAAAGGATATTTTTTTACGTTTATAAATTCTGCATTTATCTTCATGTTTGAAATGGAATAAAAATCCAAAACCACATACGAGAGCTTTGAGGGTACATGTCAAAATTCAGGTTGATGTAAACCGTACTCTTAACAAACACCGTGATCAAGAGCCCCACTTCCGCCTGAGGTCCAGGCAAATATGAAATGAAATATGGCGTCTCATTTGCCGGCCCCAACATCGCAATAAACACAGGAACTCAGGTAACCAAACATCAGTCAGACTTGTTGACACTGCGAATCTGCAGGGCTCCCTTTGCGATGGTCATACACACCTTTAATCATTTAAAGCAAATAGGATTTGGCCTGTCCGGCCTGGACCCCGAGACCTCTCGAATATTAGCCTTGCTATTTGTTAGCGCAAATTAATGTTTGCCAAAGGAAATTAGTGCAGAAACTATACCACTCGTTTCTTATTAGCTAAGCCGTTTGTTTGCCCCGGCTTCGGTCGAGAGGGATCGTCCAGCTTTTGACAGCTTTCCGCGTACCGACATTTTCAAAACACCCGGGAAACTTTAATGCCATTTGAATAACTAATCTGGACGCTTTGAAGTGTGTAGCCAACCTCTCTTGAGCATACTGCAAAAAATATGCAACGGTGTAGAGCCTGCTTTATAAAATAGAAAGATCGTTTTACATGAAAAGCTTTATAATTATACGGGAAAACAACCATACGACAATTTAAATTATTTAAATTCACGGCCAATATTTATTATATGTATTTACCAATTTAAGAACTTAGCTTTTGACGACACAAATAATAATCATAAAAGAAAATAAAAAAACGCTTCTTTCGTATCTCTTTTCTTATATCTCGTATCGATCAAATTATATTCGGGATTGTCAGCACTACCTACCCACTGCAACAAAAACATTTATTTTGCAATAAAATTAAAAATCGTTATATTTTTAAAACTTAGCCATTCAAGTAGGTGTTTTGCAATTTAAATGTCTTTAAATATTTGTTTTATTGATGTTTAAAAAAAATAAACGTAATTATATTAATTAAATAAATATCTAATAGTGTTGTAATATTTTCGTCGATAAATTCATGTGTAAATTTAATAAAATTTCTAAAAAACAGACTGTTACATCAACAAATAAGGGTTGCAAAAGCCCCGTGGCTGGATTTATCGTACGTCTAATAATCCCTGGCTGCTATTGTTTCGTCTTACAATAATACCCCACAACAATGGTCAAACAAACGGATCCCTAATACCCATTGAGACACTTTCATATTTAAAATCCAAAGCTCTACTTCCAAAATTGTTTTTCATGGCAATGCAGTTTATTTCGACGGAAAAGCGCGACTGACTATTAGAACTCTTTTCTACGTAAATAAGCTATAGTTTGTTCATACACGAGTCCTTTTGGCGCTTTCTGTTTAAAACTATTTTGAAGTTATGTTTTTATGTTTAATAAAAATCCTTTGTTTAATATTGTCCTATATAAATCCTAAATTGTTATCGTTATTATATGTTTATAAGGTAAAAACTGACGGAGCTCTCATAATTTTTATTAAAGATAAAGGAAACAAGTCTTCCTATGTACTTAATTAATTATGAAAAAAGCTCTTTAATTTTAGGAAGAGTTGAAATATCATATTAATTCACGTTCTCGGATTGATCGAGATAACTATCAAAGGACGAATAGTTGACGTTTTTGGAAAATAAATGTATTTTCTAATTCGAAGATTAATAGAAAGGCTGCATCATCGGTCAATGTTCTTTATTTACCAATGCAACCAAAACAAACGATAAAATTGTTAGATGTAAGCTAGTAGATAAAACTCCGATCAATTGTTTAACATTGACAGAATTAGGTTCTTTTAGAAGAAAATACCTGGACGAATTTACTTTACAACTATGGTGAGCTTTTTAGTTACATTACTCGTTGTTTAATAGCAAATATTATTTGTAAATAAAATTAAATAGATTATTATCTATTTAATTTTATTATTATTTATTTTATATAAATTAATATAAATTATTAGAGAATTAAAACCGTGTATAAAAGGGTTCATACATAAATTGAAGATTGGTTCCTTAAATTAAAAACAAAAGCGTTATTTTGCAAAAGAACAAAATGGTGTAAACAAAATGTATTTATTTATTTGACTACGATAGATAGATGGCATAACATAATCCATATAAAGATTTTTGTAAACATTCTAAAGACTCAACGGGAATAAGTCTCTCACGCTAATATTCCTCCAAGTGTCAAACCACGACACAGGGTAATTTTTAATATTATTTCAGTTGGATTGAAATTCCAACGCACCAAACTACATACATAAATATTTTTATAAAACATGTGGAAGTAATGAATGGGTCTCTTGTAATACCCCCTGGCCAGTGTTTCGTCGGTCACCTATCCTGCTATTAACTTAGCTCAGTCGCGGTTAACTTACATTATCGAAATAATATGCATGTTACCTACAAGCCATAAAATCAAATCCCTCTCATTCTCTTTTAATTTAAATTCTACATGTCACAAACTTGTATTTGTCTAAAAAAAGTTTAAAGAATAAATATTATAAAAAACCCCTTCATTATCTGCAATTGGAAAAAAAAATTAAAAACAACTATATTCGCTTCTGTTCCCACACGCAAGATGTTTTTTCTCGCTCGCTCTGTCTGCGGCAAAACATCGCCGAGAGCGTTGTTATTTACGCATCATATTAGTTAGTTAAAAAAATCAAAATTGTGTATCAAAAGTTTCCGGTGTTTTTTTTTGGTGACCATGTTATTTCTTAATTAAGGATATACTGTTTTAAAATTATTATCCCATATTTAATTGGATTATATGTATATCTAAGATAAAAAGCTTTAAAAAAGTAACAATATATTAAATTGTATGTAGTTAGAGTGAGACCTTAAAAAAATATTTGAATATTGCCTTCAAACACCAGATTTCTATATGTGTATGTACAAGTGTGTGTATATATTATATTAATAATCACCGAGATGAGTAGTAATTCTATTAGTTTTGACAAAATATTCTATAATTATCATTAAAATTTAGTTTACATGTATCGGACGTGTGTATGAGATCGTCAAGAATGTTGGGCTTCGTCTTGAGAAATTCTCACCACATACGTAGCACCTTAGTCATACGAGTGCTATACGATGCATTGGTTCGGAGCTTGCTCGAATCAAGTTCCATTATATGGGCGCCTTATGACGCCTCGAATTCCCTCAGATGAAGATGAAAAGGGCTATGAACATCTCCTTGAGGAATTTAGATTCTACCCAAGTTTATACCCCAGCGCATGGGTACAGGACTACCTGGGGTATATAACCCTCGAGAAACGAAGGTCGATTTACTTGGCAGAGCACTTCTTCAAGCTGTTGATTGGCGCAGTACATAACCCCCTTGTACTGTGCGAGTTGCCTATATGGGCGCCACCTCACTACCATCGAACCCGTTCACGTGTGCTTTTTTCTTCCATAAAGGCGAGGACAGACTCACTCAGAAACTCTCCAGTAGTAGGTAACATAAACCGTTTGGCCCGAATATGTGGATATGTTCGATGTCAAATATAGCCGTTTGTTGATATCCTATATGAAATTTTATAATTCTTTTCTTCAATTTATTGTAATATATGTTGTTGTTGTGTTATATATTTTTCTCATGTATTATTATGTGTTATGCGTGATTGGCGAACTGGGTCATTCTGTAATGCCAATCACCACCGAGATGAGTAGTAATTCTATTAGTTTTGACAAAATATTCTATAATTATCATGAAAATTTAATACAATATATGTATTATTAAACCACATGGTGTCAAATGATTTCTCACAAATAAAATTGATAATAATATGGTTAAAAAATGGTAGTCCTTGTTACTGCTTTTTTAAATAGGGTACAATAATGAACCTAGTATAACCAGGACACGGGCATGCCTGACCAGACCACCAGGTATGTGTCGTTTTCATGGGAGCGTGGTAATACCGCAGTAAATAGCCCCACATACTTTTGCACTAATGCCGCGCGATTCGCTTGTTTTGTATTATTAAATTCTTTTATGTGGGGGAGTCCCGTCTGAAGTGCTATCGGTAGGTCCGCCCTGCTAAATTAAACAAAAGACCTCACCCTGGCTCCAAATTTGATAATTAAATGTGGTCCGGTCTGACCCGTACTTATTTGGTTCTATTTTTTAAATACAACAAAGGAAAAATTCCTATGCGCTCCACGGTGCGCTCCGCTATTCCAATGTGTCCGCGAGAAAATTATGGTCAATTGCAATGGTGGGTCCTGAATGCCTACAGTTTTATTTTATTCTGACATCAGAATTCAAGTAGATTTAATTTATTAGCTTGTCCTTTGCGCCATCCCTCTGATGAATCCGTCGGCTATTCTTCGCCACTCTTTGTGCTAAATCCCCAATAACTCAATGATAACATCGTCGAATAAAAGGAGGATTTGGCCAAAATAGTAAAAAAAACGGAATCTGTAGAATCGCGTTAGCAAAGTGCTTGTTCGGCAACTTTACCCAGTTGATCCCCATAGGTTTTTTGTGATCGTTTGATGTTGATGCAAAAAAAAAAACGAAATCCTCGCTGGAGTTTCTAGAAAACGTTCAGTATTAAGTCAAGTATCTTGGAAAAAATGTAATATTTTCCACCGGGATCCTTAGTGAAAACATTTTGATTTTAAATCCCATTACTTACAGTGAGAGAACACTTTTCAAACAAGATTCTGCGGTGTGAGGATTTGCACAGCCAGTCAGTGTCGATCAAATAAGCTACCTCGAAGAAAAATCTTCCATCCAAACATTGATATTAACAAACGAATTGTAGTCAATAAATAAATAAACGTATTTTTCTCAGAGACAACGCCTACACACCTCGATTAAATCAAGTGTGGACAATTTGGACACCACGTGTCAATGTCTATCGGATCTAATGGACCAATAAAGATAAGGCACAGACGCGTGAACAAACTGAACTGTCCAGCAATAGCAGAGGGCGGAATTGAACAGATCAGGACATTTAATATGAGGGTGAAACATAGCGACAGGGGGGTGGAGAGTCTTATACACATACATATAACAATGCATGTTATAGATCGTTGAAATTCATTATAAAAATAACATTTATTTATATAATACTAACAAAAATAATATATTAATAATTTTATAACACTACTCTATACCATGTATTATACATATATTATTTTTTCAAACCTTTTCATTTAAAATTCATAATTGATTTTTATATCTTAAATATCAACTGCCGATTCTCGATATTTTACATCATGATGTTTTATTAGCTTTTTCCATGCATGATTGATGATTCATAATAATAAAATATTATAGCATCGAGGACATAAAACGGTTGGTTGGCGTTCATTCTCCAATATCGGTATTTTTCTAAGAGGTGTATGCATTATAAATAATTTGGAATTAATTAAATTTAAGAAAATTTTCAAAAATGCAATATAATTACTTGTGAGCTTCTTACGCCTGCCACTGCCCGGTTTTAGGCTAATCTTTTTTGGGCAAAATGTATTAACAACGAGATAGTAAAATTTCATTTTTTACGCATACGTTATAACAAATTTGGAGCATTATTTTGATTTTATTAATATCAGCCAATCAAACATGACTCTTCGTATGAATATTAACACTCAGAGACCCGGTCCCGCGTTAGTGCGGAAATTTTCGTAAACTGTAAACACCCGCTCCCGCACTAACGCGGGTTCACACGAAACATGTTATC
This sequence comes from Philopotamus ludificatus, assembly GCA_022495035.1. Lineage (NCBI taxonomy): Eukaryota > Metazoa > Arthropoda > Insecta > Trichoptera > Philopotamidae > Philopotamus > Philopotamus ludificatus. Next base: position 29,957 of record JAGXCT010032862.1, read on the forward strand.
TAATAC
>JAGXCT010032863.1:8763-20964 GCA_022495035.1 Philopotamus ludificatus
TTCGTTCTATGGAACATTTTCTAAGAGATCAAAATTTTAATTCCTTAGAAGAGGTCAATACAGTCCTTTTAGAATAATCTCAGTCAAAACCCGCAGATTTTTACAAGAAAGGCATACATGATTTAAAAGAAAGGTGGCAGAAGGTTCTAGATAATATGGGAAATTATTTTGTATAGGAAAAATTGAATTTCATTGAAAAAAAAAACAACATTACATATGGTTACCCATAATAATTTGCATTTCTATCGCAAGCGAGAGTAAAGGCTCATCATTGTCTTAGTCATGAATCCTTCTGTAATATTTCACCACGTTTATTAAACCTTTACAGAATATTTATTGATGGCATGATCTAAGGGTTTAATCGGCCATGACTTATTAAAAAATAATTAGAAGATCATAAGTATGTTAGATTTAAATAGGAGAGGACAAACCTGAGACCTAACTCTGTTGGATCCAAATATATCATAATCGGATTTGAAGAAGCATGGAGATTTATTGGACCCACGGCCGATATTCAACTCGCATTTAGGACGCTTTTAAGCAAGGACTGGTCCACGGCGATGATTATGCGCATAGAATGATGACAAATGTGTATTGCAAATGTCGCACGACCCGCACACATACGCACACGCTCATTCCCAAAGTACGCACCTAACATACTCGGTGGTGTAATGCGGGTCGGTCGGGTTATGTCGGGCTTAGGTTTTGCCCTAACAATTTATAACGCGGTGGGCAGGCTGCGGTCGTGATACCGACACCAGCCGCTTAACTGTTACCCTACAGACAGGACCTGGACCCTAACTGATGGGTCCGACCCTTGTGTGGCCAAGATGGGGGCCCCCGGACCCGTGACTCCTCGGCCGGGATATGAGCCCTGGGCCAAGACGGCAAACGATCGCGGTGAGGGGATCGCATAATTACGCACATCCCGACGGCGTTTGTACAAATCATGGGGATGCGTGATCTACATATCCCCGCCTCCGTGTGTGTGGATGTAGTTTATTCGCTCGGTTAGATGAGGATTAGTAAATTGAAGTTTATGCTATAATAATATAGTATTTAGAATTAAATGTACTTTTTTGTAATTTTTTTATGCAAAAAAAAATAATTTAAAAGGATACATGTAGCTGCATCCTGATGCAGCGTTTGTCAAGGGGTGGAGTAATTAGATGGAATCGAAGCTTAATAGAGTGAAGGAGAGATTGTGCTATGATGCATTATTGGCCATGTAATTAACTGCAGTCTAGCCAGCCAAGGACTCGAATATAATATCTTATTATAAATATATTTTAAGGTCTTCGTGATAGTCGTCATTTTTTAATATACAAAAGTTTGCTTAAATAAAAATGAGTATTAAATGCAGACATGTAAGTAGACGAAAATCAACTTCATTGATTATTAATTACAGTTATTTATATTAATAAAAAAATCTACTACGTTAAGTGAAGTATTATTTAATGATAACTATAACAATTTTATTCTCTCTTTACACTTAGCATATTGAAGTAATTATGGTTAATCGGTGGTATGTAAGGAAATAAAATCATCAAGTTGTGTACAGTGTTAACATAATGATATTGCTAAAATTTTTAGGCCTTTCTCGTTTTTCAAATAAATCAAAAATATTAGGTTCTTTGTTATCTTTCATAGAGATTTTATATAAACAAATAACGATTCGTCTTTTTTAATCCTTAACCTGTATATCTTCAGCCAATATATGATCTCTGCGTCGGTAGCTCTTTTTACTATTTGATATTGCCCTTTACCTTATTCTCATGTTTATCTTCATTTTTTTATGGATTTTGTGGAGACAAAATCTTAATGCTTCAATTGATAAATTCTTGAGGATATTGAATGGGAGGTTTTGAATATAAACAGATGATATCTATACATTAAATATAATCAAAACGGACACGGAGAGAAATTTCAACGATTGTCGAAAAAAGTTTATGGTTTAGTACAATACTCTATAAATTTAGTTCAATTTGGAATAAAATCGTATTAAAATAAATTTTAATAATGAATTAAAAGCTAAAAACTCTTAAAGTATTTTACTATGAGTAAATTTATATTTATATATTCTTTAACAAGGTAAAAAAATCAAGAAAACTATTGAAAATCACGGTGTCCGGCTTCATGATTTTGCTCTAAAAATCTTGAACCCTTATACAATTAAAATGTTGGCATTTTAAAGCTTGCTGAATCGATCGAAGGTACGGGTTTTAGGGATAGGGCTATTCATCGCGTTCAAGATTTATTAATATAATAAAAGGAGTTGTTTGAGAATCGGATTTGATAAAAAAAAGGCTTTAAAAGTTGCACATAAGTCGATTTCGCGGAGAAGAGTAATAATGAAAAGTAAAATTAATAAATTAAATATATGGGAAAGATCCAAGTTTATTAAAAAACATTTAATTCGAAAGATAGCCCCAAAAGTTACTCTTTTAATACCAGAAGATTTAAAAACAAACTATTGATGATTAGCAAATAAACCAAATTAACATAATTTTTACATAAATCAAAATACGCAAATTATATAAATATAATAAGATTGTATTGAGCATTAATGTGTAAGAAAGATTGACCTAAAAATTATATATGATTGTAATCATTTTCTGGAATTATTGATATCGTGAACGTTTACAGGAACCTATATATATTATGTTATAGGGTTACCTGTTTTAAATTGCAGCCTTATTATATTAAAGTTTTATAGTTATGGCATGAAACTGATTGAATTAAGAAGAGTTAACCATAAGAGTCTTAATATTAGATAATTTTGAGATATAATATACCTAAGATTTATAGGCAGTCGAATATTAATGATAAAAACATTAATGCATTTTTGGCTAAATTTTTGCAGAATAAAAAAGATGAACAGAGAAATATCTCAATTGGTTCATATTGCATATATTCTTTAGGGATTAGCGGTTATGAGACGTAGTTAAAGTTGAATAAACATTTAATTTAAAACTGCCAGGCATTTTTTTAATTAATTAAAAAGCTGATCCAGATTTTTACTTTTTGTTATACTAAAATCAGGTATAATTTATTTAATGTTTTTTTTATATACATTATATATGGCACTGAGTTTAAAAAAAAAACAAAATATTGAGTCGTATTAGAGAAATACAATTTCCTCATTGTCAATGTTTGACTGGAATTCAGATTGAAAATGTAGATACGATTTTCCGCGGGGAAAATGCAGGTGATGGAGATAGAGCATATTTTACAGCGAATAAAATCTTTTATACCTTCGTCAAAAATACAGTCATATTTTGATTTGTTTTTAGTAATACGTATATTTTTTTTTAAATGGATATACTATTCCATTGATTCGCATTTTGCACGTCGGTTACGTTTCTTAGATGTTTCATGTTTTTTTTATTATTATTTTTAATAATCTAATGTATACACTTTCTTTAATCCCATTCTTTGTGCCATTTCATCCAAAATTGAAGCAGTTGACCCTCTTTGCCATTGCCAGACCAAATTGGCGGAAGCAGCTTAACGCGGCCAGCCGATGTCCCGCAAAAACGCTATATGAAATATACGAAAGCCTTCTCCCGTTCGCCTCCTTTCTTCCCTACTCGCAGAGAGGAGAGGTCCTCCGTGCGGGTCCATATTTAGCCGCAAAGACCTCGGCTCGAAATTAGACAGACCCTCGCCAAAGTAATAACAAATATTAACTCTGCAATATCGTGTTTAGTTTTTGTCGCGAAAATTCTCGAAAGTTTTTGCCATGCAAACACGTGTATACAGCATGTCCCGGCTAATTTATGTACATGCCCTGAAATTTGCATAATTAGCACCAAGTGTGGTTGGGGGATATGAAATACACCTTAGATGATATTAAAACTAATCTGTATACTGTTTCACTTTGTTCTACATATAAAATATTGATTATGAAATATTAAAATATATTTAATTCTATTATCGCACAAATAAAAACATTCTGCGACAGTTTAATTTTATACAGGTCTATAAAAAACAGCGTAAACAATTTAATTATTGAATAATAACTCGACTAAAAGCCGTTAATGGCTTTTGTGTCATCAAAATTTACTATGTAAATTCTAAACGACTTTTGTATCAACATTTAAAAATTATCAAACCAAAATGTTACCATATTGCAATGAATTTATAATAATAATATTATACATACTTTGATTAACATGATAGATTGGTTTTTAAAGATTCGTGAAGCTTGAAAATCTAGGATATACAATATAGCAATTCCTCTAGTTAAAAAATACACCTCATCTAAAATCTGATGGAAAATTTAAAATTAAATAAATATTTAAAATTACATAAACAATTAAAATAAATATTTTGTACAGATAGTTTGCTGTTGCGCTTCATTATCTTATTAAAACATATTGTTAAATTAAATTTGGAGCTTATTATTAAAGTAGACTTCACCAGAAATATCATGAACTTACTTACGCCAGCGGTTATTAATATTTAACTCACTTTTGGAACCAATTTTTCGTACGAGGTTTAGTTATTTTTAAGTATTTAGTTTAGTCTTTATGTCCCTAATTTTTTTTGCAATTTTGAGACAATTAAAAGTAATGTAAGGTTGTTTTCTTGATTGCTTGATGTAAACGATTAGTGGTTCCTAAAGTGGTTTCTGTGGGTCCATCCCCAGGGGTTCTTATGACTTCTGAGGGGTTCAGTGGCAAACTAAAATTAATTTGAGTCGTCAGGGGTCTTAGTCGGCAAAAACCATACTTTTAGCTAATGTGAGATTTGTAGAAAAAGCCAAAATCCGAAAAAATGGATTATGCCAATTTTTGGAAAACAAATACGAAATGTAAAATAATATTATTAAATTAAAATGATTTTTTAATGTAAAGCTATAATATATGGAGCAATAAAACAAGCTATACCGAATATTTTATTTTTATGTTGAACCATCAAAAGGAATGTCTTAAATAATAGTTTATTTGCTATATTTTGCTTAGAAAATTATATAGTTTCGTAGATAAACAAAAAGTGCATATTTCTATCGATTTAATGCACTTTTTGAAACAGTAAAGATAATGACTTTCTTCTCAATCAAATTAATGAAAAAAAAGACATAGCTAAAGCTTAAACTTTTTCTATACAAATAAATTCAAGTTAAATATATTGCTCCCAATTTATAAATGTTTTAATATTGCTGAAATAAAACGATGATTCACTCACTCATTGTTAAGACTCAACTGCTATTTATTCTGAGCAAAACACCAAAGATTTGAAGATATTCTTTACTTGGTTTTCCCTGATTAGGTGGATCAGAGAAATGCTGGATCCTTTTGCAAGTAGACTTACAAATTAGGACAAATTCTTACTAATACAGTAGCAATTTATTGAATTATCAACAAAAAAGGAGCCAAAAACCACAAATAACAACACCAATAACTGATACGAATTTATATCCTGTATTCTGGGTCTCTATACAAAAGCTGTTGATTACTTTCTCATCCTTCAATTTAGCGGAACGTAGATTTACTACAGTTATGAGCCTCATAACGAAATTAAAAATTAACAAAAAAATCAATAAATACTAATTTAAATTCCAAAATGTTTTATTCGTATTTTATTTTTACGACACTATTCAAGTTTATTTGTAATTTTTATTTATGCATTTAAGTCGAGTTATTTTACTTAGGATTCAATGCTAAGGTTTTTTTTATAAGATATCCTTGGGCATAATAAATTTGGCAACTACTGTTACAAACTATACAGCTTGATAGAAAAAAAATCTATTACACTATGCCGTTGGATTTAAAGAAAGCGTTGACTTTAACCTTCACATTCGATCGAGCTTGACTTTTCCTGTCTTGGCTTTTCAAAAAATCTTTAACTTCGACGTCATATTCGTACATAAATGTTTCATTATTAATTAAAACTCATTTATACATTTATTGATTGTCGTTGATTTCTAAACAATTTTCATTCGGGATTAAAATAGTCATTTCTAAAATATAAATATAATAACTTGGCATGTTTATATAAAATTCCAACATCAATATTTTTTGGTTGTGATTCTACGATTTTATAAAGCATTTTCTTTATTTTTTTAGGTCCTCGCTTGTTGATGTGTTAGAGTACCAAAAACACTCTTCATCTTCAATGTCTTATTATTAATTAAGATTTAGTGATTATCAGATTATTAATAAATATTTTATTTGTATTTTTACAAGGTTTTTGAATCAACATACAACAATTGGAAAAAAAAAATAATCGATCATTCAAAATAGGATGTATTTTAAATATTTTTATGTCAATGATTTATTTTTTTTCGACGTTTCATCACGAATCTCATAAAATTTAGGGATATTTATATTTTATACGTAAAAAATAGGCATAAAATTTAAGTAAATATTTATTTTTTAATGGTTTTGTGCGTTGTTCTACATGAAATTAAAGAAATTTTCATATAAAAGTGGTTAATATTTATCGGATTAAATTATTATACGAGTCTCATAGCCATCTAGTCGGTATAGAGCAACAGATGGCTATAAACGGAAATATAATTAACGTCTAAATCGTCCACAAGCGACGCAAGAAATTTGCTTTAATATGAAAGCTTATTATTTACGACCCTTGAGGTCCGGGAAATGGGGTGGGATTGAGGGTCATATTAAAAGCGCGAACGTTGCAGCGCGTCGCTACTTCCCCCCCACCTTTCAAAAAAAGCTTATTGTACACACGGATCGGACAGCTTTTTTGTGATGGGACAAAGCACTATCTTCGGGACATTGGTTTCAAAATAACGTCTCGACGCCTATAAATCACCGGGGATAAAGGGGGCGGCGTCGACGTATTTTCCAAAGTGATTTACTAAGGCTTTTTAACTGTTTTCATTCCATTGTCGTATGGGTGGCGGTGGAACCGGGCACAGGCAGTAGGGGGTTGCAATTGCTCTCACGTAAAGTAATTTGACGTTGTCGCGTAATTTATATAAGGAGAGAGACCGCACCCTAATCGGGAAATTGGACCCTGGAATGGGGGGGTGGATTTGGGCCAAGGACCCCAATCTCACCCCCGCACTTTTAAAGCTCACAATGTGATCGACCTACATTTTAATGTATCCGAATTGATAAATGAACATCCATAAACCAATTTGAATTGAATATATATGCGATTAATCACGTCGCTTAGGTAAACCGTGAAATATAAAATTATTGTGTCGACAAGCGAGGTTGGGGTGTGAGGCTGAATGAATAATCGGGAATAAAATATATTTGCACAGGAAAAGGCAACTTCGAGATGTCGGTGATTCGGTTGAATTCATTCTGTTATATCGAGAAGATAGCGTGGGTTCTTAACAAAGACAACGTAAATACGCTTTTAAATCAATGCGTGGATTTTAAAGCTCAGACCCTATTTTAATATTTTTTTCAATGAAATTCGGATACTAAAAAATATTTGCCATATTAAATTATATTTAAATATAAAAAAATGACAGGAATATTACATATAATATTATTAATACAACGAAAATGGTACCTCTATTCATCGCAGTGTTGCCATCTTCATTTAAATATACGTCAGCAATATAAATAAATTATTATACAAAATTTTATGGTGTTTTGGGTTTAATTATCAAATGTGTCTAATTATATTATCCAAAGATAATTAAATAGATTTATTAAACACCGAATGCCTTATTTATCTAACATCTTAGAGATATTTTCTTAGTTTTCTTTGAAAGAGTGGAATAGGACCAAACGTATTGGCCTAAAAGATTTTTAAGCAAAAAAATTATACCACGTTATTTAATTAATTTATTAAAAATACTGTATTTTATTGAATAGGATATTAGATCAAACCCTATAGATGTTTCTTATTCATTTTACAAATGTATTTTTTTATTTTATATACGTAAAATAAAATTAATGAGAGTAGAACGGAGATTCGAGCAAAAATAGTCAGAGTGGAAAGGGTTAATATAACTTTTTTTGTGTCTAAAAAAGTCTAAAAAATAAATATTATAAGTAATCATTGACCTTTATTGTCACAATTGAGAAAAAAAAAACCATAATACCACGTTTTGTAGCAAATGTTTTTCTCGCTCGCATCCAGTACGATGTGCCAAGAGCGATTGAAACGTATACTAGTGACACGTGCCGCGAGAATTTGGCGGTCAATCTACGGGAGGCATGTACTCAGTCTGCGGCGGGATATCGTCGGGTGTGCCTGTCATTTACGCGTCATATTAATTACTAGAAAAATCTAAAACATTGACCAAATTTTGAAGCCATATGAATAACTATAATTATTCTTCAAATAATCCATTTCTTAGAAAAATATCATTAATATTTTGAATTTAAATGCTTGGAGTCCATTTTCCATTATAAATAGATCCTTCTCAGAGTACGTGGATGGTTTCAAGCCGCCATGACAGATCGGTAAATAAATGTTTTATTTCTGTATTTTTTTTACTAGGTTTATTTTTTTAATATAGAGATACATTGAGTTCATTATTCAGTGTTTGTATTATCATAAGTTTCTTTATTTAAATTGGTATAAAATCATAATTAAATATTGGATAAAGATATATCTTTTTTTGTTTCGTATTTTTAAGACCAGATTGTCAACAGCTGCTGTTTTAAAGCTTTGACATATTAAAAAATGCAACGGCTACAAACTAGCATATTTGTGGTATTTTAATCTGATTTTCAATGAATCTATGAAGACCATTATAGATGAAATGAAGCTATATAAACCATCTGCTATATTAATGGAGATAACTTGAATCCTATAGATGGTGAAAGGACAAACCAAAGTCAGAGAGTCCTCTTGAATGACAATTCAAACTCAATGTTAGAGTTCTATCGGCGTAAAACAATCAAGTAATTATCGTAAAAGCACGATTGTCTATAGTCAACAATGAAGGATAATTTTAAAGGCACGAAAATTCTTCAACGGTCCAGATATCCAACTGATTCATTCCTTAAAAGGATTATTTCCTGGGATGAAAAGAATGAATTACTAAAATTTGATCAGTGTGTCGTGTCCAATTAGTATGTTTAAATGATCGGTTTTAAGATATAATCAAAGATAAATTCTCCAGAATATGAAAGACTACAAGCAGCTAGAATAACTTAGGATAAACTAAGTCAGTTATTGATAGATTAAGAAGTTCTGCAACATCTACCATATTCATCATAATCTTTTTAAGACGATGAAACATTCGCTTTTATAATTAATAAAATACGAATGCTGAAAATTCAACGAGAGTAGTTAAAAACTGCTTACTGTGAAGAAATATCATAGAGAAAACAACAGTAAATATTTAACAAAATAATAATACAAAGTTTGTGTTTAAATAAACTTTTTGTGGCAGTAATAAAATGCTATTGTTATTTTGCTCTACTTTAATATTTATTTGTTTTTTAGTTTTTCAGTATCAAATACATAATTTCAAAAAATACCCTACTAAGAAAATAGTAAATGTTCATATACAATAGTTCTGCGATGGAGAATCTTGTTGAGCAGTGGGACAACTTTTGTTCATTATTATATTTAATACTACCCCGTGGGTCACCCGAAAAGTGGAGGAGGGTATGGATTTTTTATTTTAAAATCTTCAGTGAACTGTCAAGTGTCGTCATAAATATTTTAATATTTTTAGATAGAATAAGAAGAGTTAGTCCATTTCCATGAAGTGGAATTCCATAATGGAATTATTAGAACCTTTATTTTATTTTTGAAATTATAGTATTACTCGCTGTGTAGAGCAAGAACGCTGCCTGTTCATCAGCGCTGTCGGCGTTGTGTATTGGATGGATGCGGGCCGTTAGCGGAGTGCGAGGGGAGAGGGTCTCGCTGTGACTCAGTGCAGTAATACTGACTCATACCTTTTTTGAGCCACGTTGCTCTTATCGCTTATTTTATTATTGTTAATAGTATTTAGTGTTTTACCTCACTTCACATTTTATATTATAAATAGAGAAATATCCTTTTTAATTTTTAATATTCTGCAGCACCCCTAAATATTTTAACCACGAGCCGCTACTGAATTATATATGTTATTCAAATTTATTAGTAAAATATTTAATATGGGCAATATCACTATTAAATTATATTTTTATAAAAAAGCTATTATTCATATTAAATATATTTGTTTAATTTTTTCTTTGGAATAATAAATTATTTATTAATTTTAGAACAAACATATAAATAGTAGTAGTATTTTTTTTACAGTGTTATTACAAAAATCATTTTATTTAATATAATCAACATAATCCTGCATATATTATGTCCAGTTTACACAAAATACATGGAATTTATCAAAATTCCAAGAAAACTTTGATATTTTTTTAACAAAACAATGGATCTCTGGAAAAATATTTTCATGTATGTGTACAGGTATCCTCATGTGCATAAATAAACCTGATTTTAACGGATTTCTCACCACAGAGACAGTATACCCTGGGAAGGAAAACCCTAAACTGTTCTCTTCCTTCTTTTCTTTCTCTCTGAGGAGGTCTTTACTATGATGGGAGGATGACTATTATTAATCATTACTTGCGACTTGTTACTTGAGATTCGTTTTTGGCAGATGTATGTATGTATCTGTATAACTAACAGGGTATAAGATGTACGTCCAATTCCAGCAATGGCCAAGAGAGCGAAACTCTTTACAAAAAACCGCATACCAAGACGGCTTGGGTCCGCGTGGTTATGGACACGAAAGAGGAGCTCTCACGTCACGTATGAGACTTAGGTTTCCTTTGGCCTCGATTGTCATTCGAGAGTTTATTAAGGCCCATGCCCTTAGTGAGTGAGAGTCTTGTGGCTAGCAAATGATGATGATGCTGATATATTTATGTGAGTGGTTGCTCGCGACTTGTCACTTAAGACTCGTTATAAGCAGATTACGCATAGAAAAGAGGAAAACGAGTACCGAAGCAAAACCCACACAGTCGGGAGGGTAAAATCCGATATCAACAAGGTCGAAGATAATCGTCCAATGCCAGCAATGGCCAAGAGAGGGAAACTCTTTATAAAAAAACGTATACCAAGACGGCATCTCATGTCACGTGTGAGGTTTCTTTGACCTCGACTGCGATTTGAGAGTCTGGCAAGGCCAATGCCCTCAGTGAGTAAGAGCCTTATGGCTGGCAAATGATAATGATGATGATATGTATAATTATTTTTCATATGTCAAAGCATTGCAATATTTTTTTGTAGTATTAAAGTATCATTATTTTTTTAACGAATTTAGCATTCAAAATAATTTAATATGCTGTCGTATGATGTAAAAATATTTATTGGTTAGCTTTTATCAAAGGCTCTTTCATAACAGCATCCATTCATAATATTCTTCACGTAATTTTCTATAGATATATTATAGATGTTTAGCTACTAGAGCGTAAGCTCGTATTGATTGGCGCGCTTTATGGTCTGAAAAATAAAACCGACTTTATGCGGTTACTTTTTTACGAGAGCCCATTTGGCGAACGTACATTAAGAACAATCTCAAAATTTATTTAAAATTTTATGCCAAAAATTAATTTCGAACTAGATTCTAAGAATGGGAGACGTACACCCTGTGGGCATATCATAACTCGGCCATTATTATTATATCTCAAATAAATTGAGTTAAATTTGCAAGTTAAACGCCAAAAGGAACCGGCGGCCCCCCAGTCTCTGAGATCAAAGGAGATATTAACTATTGAAGCTCGGTCAAGGGTATTAATTGATAGATGTTAATATTAATGCAAATTCCGACCGAGGCGTTTGATGTCTACAATACGATTACGCATAACGAACCAGCCAACCGCCACGATATTTTTTTTCGCAATTATAATAATTCAAGAGAGCACTGGATGATAATCTGCTTTTGCGTCTGCTGACAGAATTCATGTTTAATTTTTAATATAAATATTATGGCGTAATTCTCTAATGAAACGTATAGTGCGGTGTGTGATTTAACGTCTGATCGTGAGATAATTGCCGGGAGATAGCTTCCCTGGTCGGAAATAGGTTTCGAAATCTTTCCGATCTTTATGGCCGTATTTCGCAGAAGATTTTATCGGGGTAATACTCTGAAAATCATAATTTCATGTAACATGTGTGTACGCGTATAGTTGGAATATAAATATATATTCTCAGGATATATCTAAATACTATTACGCTTTGCGTTTATCTGGCACAGATCTAAATAGGACAATAGTAGTTAAACTGCCTCGTTATTTTTTT
>JAGXCT010032864.1:0-12318 GCA_022495035.1 Philopotamus ludificatus
TATATTTTAGCTCCAATGTCGAGTGACACTCGACATTGGAGTGGAAAGGGTTAAGGTTGGCCTAACGGAGTACTCACATAGCTTAGTCGCAGTTAATTTAAATGATCATATCAGATTGATCATTTCCTACATTATTTTCAACTTAGTTATTTTAAGTCAATCATGCATACTATACATAAAAGTAATATAATCATTATCATTTGCTAACCAGCAAACACTCACTCGATGAACGTTTTTACCTTACCATAAAGAGTCGGTGGTCTTACAATGACGTTATAACTCTCATTTTGCGCCCAACCGGTCTTGTTATTAAGAGATTTTTTAAAAATAATTGAATTAAAATTAACGTCGACTTCTTCTAACATCGAAAAAAATATGTTTCCGTTCCCTTGTATTGTAGTTTATGATTAAGCCGATTTAGATGAGATGTAACCTTTATCATGAAATATTTTTTTGGATCCATTGATCGTCTGTTAGTTCTGAATAGTGAACACCCTTCTCAAAAAGAAATGCTTTGATTTCTGGTAATAGGGATTCGTAACATTTTAAAACGTTCCCTCTTGATAAACTAACGTACCTTGTTATGGAACAGAAGATCATCGTACTCACTCTCCATTTCAAATAAAAATTCTTTGAATTGGCGATGATTAAGAACTTTAGCTAAAATAGAGTTCACCAATTCTATAACTTTACATTTTTTTTCAGGAAATGTCTGCGCACAAAGCGCTTCTTCATGAATGATGCAATGGTAAGAAAGTATCTTGTGATTATTTTTTTCTGTCAAAAAAGCAACAAACCCCTTTCTTAAGCCGGTCATACTCTTGGCCCCGTCTGCTTACCCGTGGATATTTGTGCCAGAGACGCACTTAAGGGGCCAAAGAGCCGCATGCGGCTCCGGAGCCGCACTTTGCCGATCCCTGGTCTAATCCATACACATAGCTGAGACAAAATGGAAATACAAATAATAGATCTCGATATAACGAATCGATTCTTACCAGGCTCCCGATGTACGAGGGCTTACCCGTAAATTATATGTTTTTATATTTCTCTATGTATTTTATGAAATATAGTTTTTGGCTATAAATATTGATATACATAGATTATATTACAATATTATTCACTTTTTTGTATTTATGGAAATTTTTATTTAAATATTTATGATTCAAGAAGGTGTTATTTAACCTTTTTGTCACCTTGGACCAAAAAAAATATTCTCAGAATGCTAAAACTACGTGCTATTTTTTTATAATAGTTTATTTGGCGCAACAAAACATAATTACATAACAATAAACATAAAACATATTTTAAATGATATATTGTCTCTCTCGATCTGTTACTCGATGCGAAGTTTTTTTTAAATATTTTGCATTTTTACAATTTGGTCTAGTACAGGTTTTAGTATTGCTGATAATGTTTTCGAAACTAGAGATTCTCTATGTAAAAAACAGTGCGTAGATATAATATTAGGGTTTCTTGTTCTTGCAGGGGTAACAAACCCTTTGAATGACCATACCAATGAGCCACCAGTCGTCCGGTATATGAACAAATTTTCCATTTACCGGTCGAAAATGTCGCAGTTCAAATAAAAAGACAAATAAAGCAATAACACATTTATTTCTTATTTAATGGTTTATAACATAATCTCACATTTATTCATATAACATTCTTCCAGCAATCTAAAAGACTTTTAATACCATGTGAATAAAATTTAGCAAGTTTATTTCATCGATGTTATTGTAATTTTTTCATAAATGATATTCTGCAATGATCTAAATATATGTTATTATGATGGTGCTTGAACAGGGAAAAAAAATGATCATCCACTTAACCCATTCAGACATTATTTTTTTTCAAAAATTTTGATTTTCAAGCAGCATTAATTTTTTTGAGTAAATTTTTTTATATAAAAAACATGTTAAAGGAAATGCCAAACTAATAAATATTTTTTTTATTTTTTTATTAGGGAACGAATAAAATTACCACGAGTCAAACTCGTGGTTTTTACTTTTGGACCTGGTTACACACCACGAGTCAGGCTCGTTATTCCGTCTGAATGGGTTAAATCGGGAAAATCGCATACTATTGGAGAAAAACTGATTCTACCAGTTGTTAGCGAGGTTCTGCGTACTGTATTGTACATGCAAACGTCTGATATTATTAGGAAAATTCCTTTAAGCAATAACACTGTACAACAGCGAATTGGCAGATGAAATGGCCCAGGATGTTGATGTAACATTGTGTGATTATTTGAAAATAAACCCAATTCTCTTTACAGCTTGACTTTACCAAAGAATGAAGCTTTACTGTTAGCATATGTTTGATATATAAAAGAAGAAAAGAATCGGCAAGAACTATTATTTGCCAAAAAAATAATAACTGACACTAAAGGGCAATCTACATTCAATGTATTGAGAGAGTTTTTTAAAGAAAAGGAAATTCCTTTAAAAAATATAATGTCAGTTGCTACTGATGGTGCTCCAGCTATGGTAGGGTGCTATCGTGGCGTTATTTCTTTATTGAAAAAATCGGTGCCATATATATAAGCAGTGCATTGTGTGATTCATTGACAACATTTAGTTGCAAAAAATGTTGGTGATCGCCTGCATTGTTCATTGCAATGCGTAATTTCAGCAGTTAACAAAATCAGGAGCCATGCACTCAATGACACATTGACTTTGCATCGAAAAAGACGAACCCTTCAATTGTTTGCTTCTCCACACAGAAGTACGTTGGTTGTCAAAGGGGTCATGTTTAAATATATTTTATAATCTCTTTGACTCAGTGTTTAGAAAACAAAGAGAAAATGCAGCTGCAAGAAGATAAGTTAAATATGATACAAACGAAAGCTGTTATTTCGTCGTTTGTGTTAAAACTAATGTAATATAAACGCAATTTATGACATGAATAATTTTATCAATTTCCGAATCTTTCAACATTGGAAAATTGTGATTATAACAATTTGATCTATTGTCAACAATTGGAGACACTTGATAACGATTTTAACCCTTTGATGAGTGAGTATTTTTTTAAGTTTTACACGTCCTGGGAATAAGCTAATTTTTTAACTTTTTTGTAATTTTTTTTTTAAGAATATTATTTATTGATTATTTGTTGTATTTATAAGGGTAAATTAAAATAAATACATATTTCTCAATCTTTTTTTTATTGGAAAACTTTATTTATTTTGCTATTCGATAATTTTTTTGATCCATGAAATTTCTTCATCCAATTTTATTTAGAATTCATTTTTTTTATATTTTTAAGACAATTGTAAATGACTTTTTAGAATCATTAATTAAAATTACTATGTAATTTGTGGCAAATAGCTTTTTATACGAGATATATAAATACATATATTTACGAAATTTGTATATATTATTTAGATATTTATTTCACTGCTAAAAAAAAAATATCAATGTAATTAAATTTACATATTATTAGTAAATCCATTTATTGTATATATACCAAAAAATATAACATTTTGTTCGAAATTATAAGCGTGGCATTAAAAATAAAGCAACATCGGGTGTGGCCGTACATGCTCTTCAAAGGGTTAATCGATTTAAAGATATTCTTACAATGAAGATTTCCGATTGGATATTAGACCCATTTTAAAATACTAAAGAATTGGAATTGCATCTAGAAGAGGAATTGATTGAAATATCGAGCAACAGTGAGTTAAAAATTAAATTCTAACACGGATACCAAAAGTACTGGTAACAAAAGCAGATACCCATACTATATCTTGGACTATGGGCTGTGGTTAGAAAATTTTTGATTGCATTTCCTTCATCACAGTAAGATAGAATGAGGATTTAGTGAAGTCGCAAGTCTTTTAACTAAAAAAAAGAACCGACTTTTAATAGCTGACAGTGGAGATTTTGCGGATGCTGCTGACAAAAATATAGCCAAAAATGGAAAAAAAATGCAAAAACACCTGGCTCATCCTTCTCATTAGAAATTAATTTAATTTTAAATCTCTCTGATATTATTCACTAATAATAGTAAGCAGTCTACAAATGCAATTTATAGTTTTATTTTTAAAATTTAGAAAGGTATTCTAAAATTAAAAAAAATTCTCTCGCAGTTGAATATATTTTTTGATAAAATTTATTACAAATAAGAAACTGCAAAATATGAAAATATTGATGACAATACATCAGATTCGTCTTCCTCATTGGTATTTTTTAATAAATATTAATTTCTCAACAATTTCAGTATCGGCGTATCTTAATTATAACAATATAAGTAAGTTTATAAAAAATAAGTTCACTACATTTTTCTGTTTCATTTAATTTAAAAAAGGTAAATTTCCAGGGGGCCTTTTGTAATTTTGTGTTTGAAATGGGGGCCAAGGGTCTAAATCAGTGGTTCTTAACCGCGAGCTTGTTGCAGGTGCACCGCGAAAAAGAATGAGTTATTAATGATGAATGAGTTATGATGATATAAAGGATGATTTTGTTAAATGTCTTCAGAATAATGATTGGTATACTAAAGTAGCATATTTAGCAGATATTTTTAATTACTTAAATAACGTTAACACAAGCATTCAAGGAAAAAACGAAAATTATTTGTCATCCATTGACAAATTGTCAGGATTTAGGAAAAAAATAACTCTTTGGAAAAATCGAATAATAGAAAAAAAATTAGATATGTTTCCTTCACTCAACGAAAACATTCCCGAGGAAATTATTTCCGCGATAATAGTTCATTTAACTTTATTAGAAGAAAATGTTGCACATTATTTTCCGTCTTTATATATAGAAAATTATGACTGGATACGAAATCCATTTGCTACAATTCATACACCGTATTGTGGATTTTCATACGCCGAAAAAGAAGAATTAGTCTCATTGTCGACTGACCGCCTCCTAATAATTAAATTTTCCGAAATGACCATGGGACTTTTAATTCTGTCCAAGGTGAATATCAGTTCTTCACATGAAGGCACTGAAAGGGGTACATTACAGTTTTCAACATCATATTTATGTGAGCTTGGTTTCTCAACAATAACTTATATGAAAACTAAAAACGAGAAAGACTTACAAATTTAGACGAAGAATTGAGGGTAGCTATATCAAATATTCGTTCAGATATTTCTGATATCTGCAAAACCAACAGAAGCTCCAGGTATCCTATTGATTGATTTTGATTGACCTTCTCAAATTACATTTTATTAAGCAGGGACGTCATTTCGGGTGGATAAGAGGCGGAAGGGAAATGACCCCCTCCCCTTTCTAGATTTCCTTCACCTTCAAATATTAATACAAATATTTTTAATAAAACGCGTATAAATATAAAATTGTTTCTAAGGAAAAATTTACGAACCAAATTTATATTCAATATTAAACATTTTTTTTATATAACAACTTAAAAAGAAAATATGTCCAAAAAATTATATGTAATTTAGTATGTAACTATTATTTTTTTAAATAAATATGTAACAAAAATTATGTCCACATATTTTTTTGACCTCTTAATTCTGGTGCACCGCCATTTTTTTCCATGATCAAAAGTGCACCGTGACTTCAAAAAGGTTAAGAGCCACTGGTCTAAATATTAAAAATTAGTATCAAAAACATCTTCTCGAAAACATTTATAAAACGAACGAATTATAGTATTGGTGCCTTACCGCTAATGTCAGTAGATATGTCGATTTGTAAAGCATAATGTCGTTCGAAAAGTTTATCGTTACCGTTTACTCAATGATAATAATTTGTATACCCATGTTAGATATAGAGTATAGAGTATACAATTCATTGTTAAAAGTTGTATATAAACTCTCTTTATTAAGATATGTATGTACTTTTGGACTTTGTTTTTAGTGTAAACAAACTATCATTAATTTGAAAATGTGAAAAAAATCTAAAAATAAAATTATTTATTCTATAGCAGATGTTTTCAATATGACTATGATCTTAAGATAATTAGTTATTTTTTATTTTTATTTAAGTGGCCTTATAACCCTGAGGCGGGTTTTTGCCACCTGAAGACACCTCCGTCTCAGCCATGATGTCATGACTGTGACGGACGTTCTCCAGGTTATCTTGGCTCTTCGATTACGGGTCAGGTCGCCAACCAAAGCCCGGGAGCAGAGCTGTCACGCACGGATTGTAACAATAATAATCAGATGAGGTTAGGGCCAATTCGTATTTAATTTACGGTCTGATCGGGTTCTACGGGCAACTCCTTTAGCAAACACGTCACTGAATTGGCCTGGATAGCGGCCTGGCTTCTCATAGCTCCGTAGAATCTAGGAAACCATGATTGTGCCCAACCGCCATTGCCACCACGTCGAATACCGGCACGCGACAACACTCGACTCACACTCTCGACTATAAATAAACGTAATCTAGTATATATCTATACTTGGTTTCCCATCAGAAAAGCAATTGTTTTCTTTGCAAAATAATACGAGACCGCGAATAATAAGTGTTTTGTGCATCGCGGGCGAGGTTGGCCGTCAGTGGCCACTCTATTGGTCACCCTCTATAACTTTCCTACGAATAATAAAGGGATTTATAATATATATTTATCACCTCCCAATCCCAATACCGGGAGGGGGGGGATAGTAACCAAGAATTTATCAGAAATAAAATACACCTATTTACCATACCATTAAAATTGATGGTCAGCATCTTATTACATTTTTTATATAACAGTCAAAAGTACTCTGCATAGAGTTGACTAGGGGCCCAATTGAACTTTGATAAATACAATAGAGAAGAGAACAAACGAATACCCAGACAAACCCCCTCCTACTTGCCTGGACACAGTCAAGAGGGTAAAATCCGATACAAACATGGTAGAAGATGTACGTCTAATGCCATCAATGGCAGATGGAAACTCTTTAGAAACAACCGCTTACCAAGACGGCTCGGGTCTACGCGGTATAGACACGAAAAGGGAGCCCTCACGTCACGTATGAGACTAAGGTTCTTTTGGCCTCGACTACCATGTGAGAGTTTGTTAAGGCTCATGCCCTCAGCGAGTGAGAGCCTTGTGGCTGGCAAATGATGATGACGATGATGATTATAATATTATTAATCTATACTTTTCTGAAATTATTTTTTTATATTTTGCCATGATTCCAAAACGGGGCTTTCGCAAAATCAATATAAGTAACGCGCTCCGTCCAGGCAAAAACAGTGATCTTCCTTAAAATTAAAAAAAAAATATCTATACTGAAAGCATTCATTCACAAATTCTATACGTCTTTGGCCCAATACACTCGCCAATTTTTACCATATATTGATAATTTTATTAAGTTTCCTAATTTATTTACCACTGTTCATTTGAGTACGAATGATAATTAGAAAAAAAATGTATAGAACATTATATAAATCCAAGACCATATGAATAATTCAAAATAATTGTGTTTAAACATTTATGACTTTGGTTATTGTATACAATGCTTCTTAATCCAACGATTGGATGTGAAGAACCTTTGACTTTAATTACGATATGTTCGTACCTGTTTATTTCATCGTTATTGGGATTTTATCATAGAAAAATTCAAAATGTAAATACCAGAAAATTGGCATCATCCATATTTGGCTTAATAATATGGTTCCTTGTTTGCGAAGGGAACGTAAAACGATTTCTTCTTCTTGTGTTGTATATAGTGTCGCAATGTGTAATGATAAAATGTGCTACTTCAAAGTAAGTGTAATTATGTAATTAGTATTAGATTATATTTATGAGACTTATTATCCATAAGTATCTTTCACTAAAATCCCTCCAATTTCAAACCACGACACTGGTTAATAAATACATTAACATTTTATTTTTAGATTCATTCGTCTAGTACCTATCTATTCAATATTGACAATCAGTTGCTATAGATTTAGTTTTAATCTAGACGATGACAACGATATCGATCTATATAAAATAGAATTAATCTTGTTGGCACTTACGGCGAGAATTTTTGCCATTGCATTTGATATGTATTATACGTATGAAGCACGAAAAAAATCTGATGATAATAATGATAATAGATTTCAAATTAAATTTGGTGATTATGATACTGACCCTTCAATGACGGATTTATTACACTATATGTTTTGTTACATGGGACTAATTGGAGGTTAACACATTTTACAACTCTGTATATGTAATATACATTCAATATTATTATTTAGTAACTAATGAACGTGTTACAGGAGTTTTTTTCAGATATAGAACCTATGAAGACTGTATGAATCGCCGATTTTGGAAAAAATCTGACGGAATTACCACAGATATAATGCTAGCTATCAAATGTTTTATTTATTTCATTATTGTTATGTCCATTTATTATATAAAAGCTCGATATTTGGATATAAGGGTAAGTTCATACATGATTAATTTATAGTTTTTATTATTAACATAACACACAACTCATAAATAAAAATTATAATAACTTAATATGAATTTCATCAAAAAAACTAATGGAACGAACGGGTCAAAAATATGTGATATTTAAGTGTAAAGTAAATAAACCAACCACAAAGTGAGATGTGTCGAATAAATCTACTCTGCAAGTAGTAGATACATTCGGATATTTTTGGTTTTTATTGCAAGAATATTAAAAAATAAGTGAAAAGATTCCTTAACTTGATGTTTGGATTCCGCACTATTTAAGTGATGGAAACAAATCTGTACGGATTTGATTTTGTCAAGAATTAATAAAATTAGAGGAAGATCTAACAGTTATTTGACATCTTGTAACAAGCGATGAGACGTGGGTAATTTAGTAAAACCAATATCACAAAAACAGTAGCTTTGTAAAGCCGAAACTAAACCTAACGGCCAAAAGGATCCTTTTGTCTTTATGGTGGAATTGTAAAGGAATTATTTATTACGAAATTCTTAAAATATGGACAGACAATAACGCCACAGTTTTAATAAGGTGGAAAGATTAAAAGAAGCAATTCGTTAAAAATGACCCAGAATATTCAATAGAGAAAATATTATAATGATCAACCTCATACAGCAATAATTGATATAGTAACAAATATTGTTTATCCTTATTCACGTGCTTAACCTAGCCGTGCTGTTGGGGTCTATTTGGGGATCCGAGTTTTTTGATTTTTCTCTTCCTTCGTCAAGTATGAAATTTTCTAGCGCATATGGTCAACTTGACTAGCTTCTTTTTCATGCTATCGCTGAAATTACTAATCTGTATTGACAATATATAAGCATACTTTGATGAATACAACTCATTGATCGACGAATGCATAAGAACATGAATATCATTGTTTTTTTATAATTTTAATTATGCCGAAAAAAATAATTGCGTAGGAATACGTAAACCGTAAACAAAATTAATTCGCCTAAAGAATATTACATTATATATTTATTCTTTTCGTATTTGAATATATTATTTCTTTGCTGCGCAAATTTCTAGAACGTAAATTTTCAAGGTATTTCGTAGTTATGTATCTTATGCATCGTCAGCCGAAACAAAGCTTGATGCGCTTTGGTTCACAAGAAAACACAACACGATCGCTTAAACAAACTAAAAAAGAACTAGACCATTTCAAATATGTGAATGGAAAACTATATACGTATATATCAAATTACATAATAAATCATCGTATGTACTTAAAAAATATAAGATCCATGACCTTTGATTGACAACAAAAAATAACAAGTGCGCACGAGCACAATAATAAAGTCGTTTAAATATGCGCATGGAAAAAAGTGTTGTATTGTATTGATTTCGTCAGAAAAAATGGGAAAATACGTTACAGCGCGAAATAAAGAAACGAACCAATGCCGGTTGGTTGACAATAAAAAATAACAAAATAAATTAATCAGGATCATTTAAAATTCATGAGTCGAAAATTAAGAAAGGATTATCAGCAGTTCTGGTTTCAGAGAAATATTCCCGATACTCATCCTGAATTATTGGCCATCGCAAGATAATTTTTAATAGATTTTATATCTTCATACCTCGTGAGAGTATCTACATAAGGCTTACATTTACACCAATGGACTGAACATGCTACCGCTGAAATGGTAAAAGTGTATTGAGGATATAGCTGCATACTTACATAAATCCATATCAAGAATAAAAAAAATCCACATGATCAGAGCTCATTAAGTCTGGATTACGCACACACGAAGAGCTTAAGTTCCTGTTTGAAAGGGGTTATTATCTTCGTATCTCCTGAAAGGGTGTTTTGACATTTTTATTACAAAAAAAATCAGTTGCAAATTATCTCAAATAATTTGCCAAATAACTTGAAGATTTAAGACTATACCTCACTAAATTGAATCCCAATATATAACTATTAGAGCATAATGTTCATCCCTCTTAAGCTAATAGCTTCATTAAAGCAATATATTTTTTAATTTTTCTGAAAAAAATAAATGTTTGTTTCGTCGGGGTAAGCTAATAAAAAAGGAACAAAGAAAAGATGCAATTCAAATTAAGAAGTTTAATTTTGTTTTTCTAGTTTTTTTTTTACATGAAGTGATTTAAGATTGATGAACAATGCAGAATTTACATATTGAATTAAAACAAGAATACGCAAACCATAACAGAATTTTTTTATTTAATTTAAGAAAAAATTGTCGTTGTGTGGCTTTACGTTTTAATCAAAAATATCATCTTATGGATAATTAATACAATAATTTCTCTTAAATTTTCTAGTATATTCTAACAGATGAATATGTAAATAGCAGTATATGGGATAAAGTTCCATTATTTTTTATATATCCCTTTACGCATCATTTGATACTAGCCCTATATTCATATAGTTCCGAATTACATTGCACGATAGCAGGATTAGGATATTATCCTGTCAAATGTAACAACGTAAGTGGCCATGGGCCGACAAAAAAATATAAGGAAATGCTTGAGATGTGAGTAAACATGATTTACATATGATAACATGGATGAATATAATGTAATTTTATTATATTTTAGGCCAAAAGATGAATATGAGCTGGAACCTTGTGATTACGAGGCAATTAAATGTTTTTATTTCGGGCAATTAATAAGTCCTTGGTATTCTAATTATATTAATTTTTGGAATAGAACTCAGCAATACTGGCTAGCGACTACAATTATTATGAATTTTAAATCATTCTCAAAAATTCAAATGTAAGTAAGACAAATTATTTTTAATATAATTTTAATTAATAATTTGAATTAAAATAAGTTTTATTTAAACGCAGATTATTTTCGGTGTTTTTTCTCAGTTCCATATGGCATGGAATTGATCCCGCAATACTAATATCTCTGAATTGTTGTTCTCTTTTCCAAGTTTCCGATGATGTTTACAAGAAAATTCAGAAAAAATATTTTTCTGATAAAGGATTGGTGAGTATTTTATGTACTTATTATAAGGCACATTGAAATATTATTATAATTAAAACATTAAAAATTATGCTCAATTATTACGTTTGTTAACTTTTAGAAATCGATGCTTTATGTAGTAGTGATGTACTTTTTCAAAGCACATACGATTGCACTGCTGCTATTTATCTACTCTTTAACATCATGGGATAATGTATGCTCTCAAATAAAGCTGTGGTATTATATTCCAATTATAAATGGATTAATCATATTGGCTATTGCCGGAGTATTAAATAATCATTTAAAGAAAAACAAATAAAATTATATTAAATAAATAATAAAATTGCACTTTATTATTATTTTTTATTCTTTGGCGGCTTGACAGAAAAATTCCAAAGCGTCATTCACCTGTATAAAAGTTACCTAAATTACTTGAGGTGGGTGTTTACCTCACTTTACACATTATATACTAAACACCGACTAACGGCTTTACCATGCGTACAGGAAATAATTAACACAAGCGAATCACTATATCAGTTTCAAATTTGAACTGTTCATTTAAAAAAGATATTCAAATAATTTATTATTCAATTATTAGTCAAAATTGTATATGTTGTGTTTTTGGTAAATAAGAAATGTTTCTGAAATAAATTACAATTTGATATTTTTTATCATAAAGTTCAACTTATATTTGCTAAACCATAAATTACGACTATTATGATTATTTTTAAAACGTCGAGTTACAATCTTACACTAGTTAGGTATACTTAACATTTAACTCCGAAAAAAATAAGGATGATATTGTTAATAAGTTCTATTTTCATCAGTAATACTGAAAATCGTAAGTGATTATTGAAAAATCATAATAATTAAACGATGGCTACAGAATTCATGATTTTATTGTTTATCGGGCATTTTTTTGTGGTAAGGATGAACTATCAGAGTATTGACCTTTCGCACTCTGGATAAAAAAAAAACGAATTTGTAAAAAATATATATATATATTTTGGAAAACATAATTAAAACATCTT
>JAGXCT010032865.1:0-11672 GCA_022495035.1 Philopotamus ludificatus
CGATTTACGCGGATTTTTATTTTCTGGAACCTATCTTTCGTTTTTGTATGAACTCGATGTCTCGATTTACGCGTTTTCTCTTGGAACGTATCTACCGCGTGAATCGAGGGATGAGTGTATTGCCATAATTAATCTTCAGGTAAAATTTTCTAATCAAAATAACATCAAAGCTTTTGAAAAGTCAATAATTTTGTATCACGTTTTATTAGTAGCCATAAACGCGTCTGTTATTCTTATGGAAATTGTCAAATCGAGCGTAACATTTTATTTAATTGTGTTTAATATTTTCTCGTTCAATTTAAATCTTCAAATAATGTTGTTCATTATGTCCTGTTTCGAAATTGAAAATGGTATTCTGAGTCATTGCTGGAGAGATACAGATTTTAAAAACAATTTCAAAATTATGTATTTTAAGTAGAACAAGATGAAGACAATCTATATGACATGTATATTCTGCTATCTAAAACAATTGGCTTAATCAATCAATTCTTTGGACTTGCTGTAATATTTTATCTAATTTTGAATTATTATCAAATCAATTTTATTAATGATTATTAAATATTTTAGGGTATACTCATGTTATTGATTTTTCTCATCAGTTTTCTAGCGATAATAAATTTGCTTTTGCATTTTCAATACAACTCGACAACTTTGGTCGGCGTAACTCGAATTTATATATTTAAATCAATTTTGAAAAACATATGTTCTTTTTTTAGGTGAAAACTGCATTAATACATATATTTTTCTATTGACAATCGTTTCACGCCTCTCGAATTATTGGTTATACGACAATATGTAAAATATTGGAAAGCAAAGTGAAAAAATCGATTGCAATCATTATAAAACTACTCATACTCGCAGGTATACTTTTAATTTATTTTTATATTATTAAATTAATTATATAAATATTAATTTTAGATCATATCAGAAATGATACGTTAAAAAAAATTACTGTATATAATTACCGTATAAATATTTTCGATACAATTGCATCTTACGGTATTGTATTAGATCAATGTTTAAAAAAATCAAACAATACAAATAAATGGATACAATGATATGTATTCATAAGCATATAAGTAATCTACACCCATAATTATTTTAAAATATTATTTCGAATTTGTTATACACCTGAAACGAAAATTTTTAAGACACATAAACAAATCGAGCTCATTTTGTCGAATGTTTTTTTATTAAAATTATGATAAAAAATAATAGTTTCAATTTACCAACCCTAATAAATAAAAATTAAATACTCTTCAAATATTAAGAAAAATAATAAAAAAAAAACAATTATTGTCAGTGATGGAGTCGCACTACTATTCATCATCGCTAATATATTTTTAATGACCATTTATTCTTTGTTTTATTCAAATACATCATTCTAGTGGACGGTTGACTTGGTTCCAATAAAAAATAATACTATTCTTATTAAATTATGCATAACGCATTCGGCGAAATTTTAATAAAATATTTTAATTATTTCTCATATCCGTTCGGTTTAGTCAAATTTTATCTATCCGGCAAAAAAATACTTAAAATCGGTAGATTATATAATATGTACAGATATTTAATAATGTCCTCACTGTCTCTCACAGTCATATGGAATCTAATCGATCATTTTGTATTAAAATCTGAAAACGAAGCATCAAGAGTCATGACTGTTATCTTATTAAACTGTTCTGGTATAATATTATTGATATTAGCAATTGTTAATATTGCCGTAATAAATGAAAATGATGTTCAAAGTATATTAGAAAAAATCGCTGTAATCGATCATCATCTCGAATATATAGACGATTCAAAGATTAAATCATTCAAGTTATTGACAATTTTATATCTTCTCATATTATTCAGTGTGAAATTTCTAAATGTTTTATTGGATTTTATTTCGACAGCGTTTGGTATATTAGAGTTGATCACTTATCATGTATGCCTAAGCATCGTTGATCTTCAAATACTATTATTTATAATTAATGTCAACGTGATTACCAGACGATACGAATTTTTAAATTTTAAATTAATTCAAAAAGCAAGAGAATTCTCCGATTTTGATTTTCAATGCGGAATTTTAATCGAGTGTTGGAAAAATAAAATATTTCCCTACAAATCGAATATAATAAGGGTGGGAAGTATCAAGAAAAAGGAAGATAATATATTATTTAACGTATATCATCAATTAACAGATACAATTGATCTCATTAATAAATATTTTGGAATAACTGTGAATTTCTAATCATTTAATGATACATATAGTAAGTAATATATATATTAATTATTAATATTCAAATATTTTTTAGCTGTTATTGATGACACTTGATTTATTATGCGCTTCACTAGCATCAATTAATTTTCTATTAGAATCGATTTATGAGACCTCCAACAATTTTGATGTAACTATATTTATAAAATTACCTCAAATATTATAAAATATTTATATATAAAAAAATGTAGTTACCTATGAAAATTTCATATATATATTGGGGCACAATAAACTTGGCAAGATTTTCCAGTTTCACTACTATATGTGAAATATTAGAATCTGAACTGCAAAAATCAGCTAGTATTATTTCTAAACTTCATATAATAACACGTACGTATATATATTCATTTATTATCTACGTTTAATCATTTATATTTTTTTTATGTTTTTTAGATAATTATAATAATGGATATGATAAATTTGCAAGAACAGTATTGCAGAGAAGTAATGTGATCAGAGGCTCATATTTCATTGAAATAAATTATAAGTTATTTTCCATGATCCTAAGTATAATTCTAAGTTATACTGTGGTTCTAATACAAAAAATGAGCAATGAACATAAGATAGTATCAAGGCTTAACAGCACAGCTGTGGTTTGATCCACAATATTTTTTTTTAAGATTTATTTTTAAGAGTATAATAATTTTGCAAAAGTATAATGCTATACGAAAAAAATGCACCCACAATATTTCCGACGAATGACGTATCATAATTGTAAAAATTAGACGCAGTAATTTGCATTGTGCGATTTTTCACTATGCACGAAAATCGTTCAGCTATTTTTCTCTGATTATTATCTGAAATAAATTATTTCTATTAATTTTTTACATATACAATTTATTTTATAATAAAATATTACCTGAATTCAAATATATGATCAACGTGTCTAATATATTTGCTGTTTTATTCGCATATTTGCATAGAGAACTGCATGTAAATGTACCAATAATTGTTAATGAAATGCATTTTGCAGCATAAAGTATGAAAATATCATTATTGTATTGTAGTTCATGAAATGCATTTTGCAGCATACAATGTTGAAAATATCAATAACGTGTTGTTCTTTAAAGATATAATAATAGATTATGATAAATAAATATTAATTAATAATATTTTTCGAATTATTTCATACCTTATCAATTTGAATATGAAATAATAGATAATTATTGACCATACTCAATAATATCATGAATGAAGAGAGCAAAATCAAAAGAACTCAAATTATTACACTACATTGAATTTTAATTAAATGTAATATATGCGTACATAGAGATAAATGTTAATTTTAGATGTAGTAAAAGGATTCTTCGATACTTTGGGCATCTCGCCAAAAGAAACGATAGCCAGGAGAAGCTCGTCGCGCTTGAAAACGTACAAGGATGCAGGGGAAGGGGCAGGGGGCCCACCCCCTGTAGCGACCAAGTGAAAACCGCCACAGGCTCCACCGTAGTAACTGCGGTGAGGGATTCAGAATGCAGAGAATCCTGGAGAGACAACATCATGAATTTTCAGAACAAGAATGATCACGATTCTCAGTCATGAAGGGGTCGACTAAAGATGAATATATATAATATATAATATACATTTCAATATACATACATTATATATGATTTCTAGATTTATTATATAATAATACAATTAAAGTTATTCACTAATTGTGGTCATTAAATTTTTAATTGCAATCATGATCTTTAAGAATCGTTGATACACAATATTAAAGTTTAAATTCGGACAAAGCGCCGATTATCTAAAATGTTCAAATAAAAACTCAGAAATGTAGAAGATTTTCTTAGTAAAATATATATTATTATAATTTTTAATAAACGACCATAATAAACAGGGCTGTGGAGTCGTTAAAAAAAACACGACTCTGACTCCGATGTTTACCAACAACACGACTCCGACTCCGATCCACGACTCCGACTTCACAACTCTGACCTGACTCAAAAAAAAAGTTCAATTTTATTTTCAGGTTGTTTTCCTACCTCTGCATAAAGCCAATTCTTTCATGTTATAGTCATAAAAATAAAACAAGATGAAACTTTAATTATTTGCGTTTACTCTTAAAAATAGCATTGATTCTATTAAATTCACATTCATAGAAGCTCTCCAAATTAAGGTTTTTAAGAGCGGAAAATAACTGCTCTATGGATACTTGGGTTGGCGGTAATGCTAAACACCTAATGCTGAATCTTTGCCATCTTAGATACCGCTGTATTGTCATTTCAACATTTAACTTATAAGTTCGGTAAATTTTTTCCATTATTTTCAATGCATCATAAAATAAAATTTAAAAATTTGAAATAGAGTCTCCTTGATCTTTATTGGGACTGGGATTCAAACAAGACGTTTTAGTTTTTCTTGTTCATTGAGATATTTTTCAAAATCCTCTTCAGATTCAGCGGTGTCGGATGAAGATGATGATGCTTCGTGTACGTTGCCTGCTGTCGTCTCTTTTTCTAGTTGAAGGCCTTTCATACAATCGGTTAATTCAAACAGAGCGTTTTTAGCTCTATTTATTTGTTTTTCCGTCAGCATGGATCGAACCATGGGGTCAACATAGATCCCAGCCAACAGGAATATCGTTGTCCAGTAAATGTTTTTCTCTACATAGCATGGCGTTTTTGATTCCGCCGGCAAGAGTATTATTTAGAATCTTTATTCATAGTAATTATTATAATGAATACACATTCATTAAAATAATTAGAATGAATACACATTCATTATAATAGTTATAAAAAAAATGTATTTTAAATTTTAACGAAAAAGGAATCGGAGGCCCTCGTTTTTCACGACTCCTACTCCGACTCCGACTCCGGTCCAAAGACCGCGACACCGCGACTGCGACTCCGACTCCACAGCCCTGCTTACAAATTTAGACGAAGAATTAAGGGTAGTTATATCAAATATTCGACCGAATATTTCTGATATCTGCAACAACCAACAAGCTCAGGTATCCCATTGATTGATTTTTGATTGATAATATAAATTACATTTTATTAAGCATGGACGTCATTTTGGGTGGATAAGAGGCGGAAGGGAAATGACCCCCTTTCTAAATTTCCTTCACCTTCAAATATGAATACAAATATTTTTAACAAAACGCGTTTGAATATAAATTTGTTTCTAAGGAAAAATTTACGAGCCAAATTTATATTCAATATTAAACTTTTTTTTATATAATTTAACTTGTATGTAATTTAGTATGTAACTATTTTTTTTTTTTAATAAATACGTAACAAAAATTATGTCCACATATTTTTTTGACCTCTTAATTCTGGTGCACCGCCATTTTTTTCCATGATCAATAGTGCACGGTGACTTCAAAAAGGTTAAGTACCACTGTATTATATAAATGTTTAAAAAATTCGAACAATATAAATAAATTAATAAAATGACATGTACTTATAAGCAAATAAGTAATCTACATCCGTAATTCTTTTAAAATATTAATTCGAATTTGTTACACACCTAAACGATAATTCTTAAGGCACATAAACAAATCGAGCACATTTTGAGGATAATTTTTTTTTTCTGACCCTGCTTTTTATTAAAATTCTGATAAAAAAATAATAGTTTCAATTTACCAACCCTAATAAATAATAATTAAATACTACTCAAATATTAAAAAAAATAATGAAAAAAACCAATTATTGTCAGTCTTGTAGTCACACTACTATTCATCATCGCTAATGTATTTTTAACGACCATTTATTCTTTGTTTTATTCAAATCCATCATTCTAATGGACGGTTGACTTGGTTCCAATAAAAAAATTACTACTCATAAAATTATGCATAACGCATTTGGCGAAATTTTAATAAAATATTTTAATTATTTCTCATATCCGTTCGGTTTAGTCAAATTTTATCTATCCGGCAAAAATATACTTAAAATCGGCAGATTATATAAGTTGTACAGATATTTAATAATGTCCTCACTGTCTCTCGAAGTGATATGGGATCTAATTGACTATTTTGTATTAAAACCTGCAAACAATGCATCAAATATCATGACTGATATATTATCATACTGTTCTACTATAATAGTATTGATATTAGCAATTGTTAATACTGCCGTGATAAATGAAAATTACGTACAAAAAATATTCGAAAATGTCGCTTTAATCGATCATCATCTCGATTATATAGACGATTCAAAGATTAAATCATTTAAGTTATCGACAATTTTATATCTTCTCATGTTATTTAGTGTGAAATTTTTCAATTTTTTATTGGATTATATTTCTACAGAGTATAGTATATTACAGTTGATCACTTATTATGTATGCGTAATCGTCGTTGATCTACAAATACTATTATTTATAATTAATGTCAACGCGATTACCAGATGATACGAATTTTTAAATTTTAAATTGATTCAAAATGCAAGAGAATTCTCCGATTTTGATTTTCAACGCGGAATTTTAACAGAGTGTTGGAAAAATAAGATATTTCCCTATAAATCGAATATAATAAGGGTGGGAACAATCAAGAAAAACGAAGATATAATATTATTCAACGTATATCATCAATTAACAGATACAATTGATCTCATTAATAAATATTTTGGAATAACTGTGTGTTTCTAATCATTTAAAAAGTATAGTATGCAATATATATTCATTTTTAATATTAAAATATTTTTTAGCTGTTATTGATGACACTTGATTTATTATGCGCTTCACTAACATCAATTAATTTTC
Organism: Philopotamus ludificatus; assembly: GCA_022495035.1. NCBI lineage: Eukaryota > Metazoa > Arthropoda > Insecta > Trichoptera > Philopotamidae > Philopotamus > Philopotamus ludificatus. Next base: position 6,968 of record JAGXCT010032865.1, read on the forward strand.
TATTAGAATCGATTTATGAGACCTCCGACCGTTTTATTGTGACTATATTTATAAAATTATTTTAAATATTATATTATAAAATATTTATATATATAAAATTTTAGTTACCTTCGAAAATGTCTTATATATTTTGGGGTATAATAAACTTGGCAAGATTTTCCAGTTTCACTACTATATGTGAAATATTAGAATCTGAACTACAAAAATCAGCTAGTATTGTTGCTAAACTTCTTATGACAACACGTACGTATATATTTTTATTTATTATCTACGTTTAGTCATTTATAGTTTTTTTATGTGTTTTAGATAATTATAATAATGGATTTGATAAATTTGCAAGAACAGTATTGCACAGAAGTAATGTGATCAGAGGCTCATATTTCATTGAAATAAATTATAAATTATTTTCCATGATCCTAAATATAATTCTAAGTTATGCTGTGGTTTTAATACAAAAAATGAACGATGAACATTAGATAGTGTCAAGGCTTAACATCACATCTGTGTTTTGATCACATATATTTATATCACGTATAATAATTTTGCCGAAGTATAATGCTATACGAACAAAATGCTCCCACAATATTTCCAACGAATGACGTATCATAATTGTAAAAATTAGACGTAGTAATTTGCATTTGATTTTTTACTATGCACGAAAATTGTTTCGCTCTCAGAAATCTAGAAGGTTTTCTTAATAAAAATATATTTTATTAAGAAAACTGTCAGTTTCAATATTGTTATATTTTTCTAATATTGATACTGTCAGTTTTCAATATTAGAAAATTAGATGTGTTAAAAATTAAGTGATGACGAAATAATATATAAAAAAAAAACAATATCTAAGAAAATAATATCATCTCTATTAAAATAGTCTAAAAATGCTGAAATTTTATCATTGATTTTTTATTAAAAATACAATTTGAAAGACAATACAATCCAAAATAAATGACATATATTGAAAAATAGTTCTCTTGATTTTTTTATATGTATATTTTCAGTTAAAAGGCGCAATTTTTCCTAGAAAAAATAAGTAAAAAAAACGAAAAACAACTCCCTATAAAAGATTTCAAAGCGCCATTCTCCCATATAGAGATTCTAAAAATCCAAGGGGAATGAGTCTCTCATACTTATATTCCCCCAGTGTCAAATCACGACACTGGATATTGTAATAATTTTTAAGTTGGTATAAAATTTATATTATTTGTTTTATAAATATTTATTAAACGAAAGATATATGGTATTTAATGAATTAATTCCAAACAATTACTCCCGATATATAAGTTCAGCAGCTGCAAAGAGTTCATGAAAAAACAACTGGAAAAACGTTACACGATAACGCCAGACCACACACGGCAAAAGTAGCTCAAGAAAAATTTCTGGAGCTCAACCGGTCAGTTTTACCACATCCACCCTACTCCCCAGATCTTGCCTCCTACGAACTATCTCGTTTTGTATTCCTTACGGAATTTTTAGTATGGAAAACATTCATTATTGATGAGCAACTCAATCAGGCCCTCGTTAATTCTTTTAGTTCAAACCCACTAAATGTTATGAGAAGGTAGAAGGTTAAATTTAAGAGTGTTATAATCGATAATTATAATCTTGTAATTTTTTTAAAGCAAAATAAAAGTATAATAAAAAACCGAATGTTATTTATGACTCAATTTATTAATTGGTGCCAAGCTAGCGCGTCTTAACAATTGGAGGCAGCGATGGGTTACCGTTTTATTATTGGATTACTGTCGCGCCCCCATAACAAATTGTGAGCTATATTCTTTTAACAAATCTTATTTATGTCACTATTAATGTCAATAAATATATTTCCGATATTCGAGTATTTGTTTTTCATCAAGTATTATATATACTGATGTATACAAAGTTATAGGGAATAATTTTTGTTCATAAAAAAATCTAAAAACAATAAAAAAAAATCAGGAATGTACCTAAACATAATCAATTTTCAAAATTTAATCTTAATATGTAGATACTTAGTTAAATAAGATCTTCGGGGGATTTCAGGCAATATAAATTATCCTTTGAAACAAATATAAGCAAAAACGTGCATTCCTTTTTATTAAACTATCATATTAAAACCAAGAAGAATATAAATTAAATTGAAAGGTTTTACAACACATGACTAGAACTCGTTCCATCGAAAAAATATATTATTGGATCTGTGAAAATATATTAGCGAAGAGAAAAATGGCAAATACTGTCATAAAAATGCGCGATTTCTTTAATTTGAAGTACGTATGTTTTTTTTTAATTTTTACAGATATAAACAAAACATTCATTCATTGCAAAGATTTGCATATACATTGATATTTACATCAAAGCATAATATTTTTTGTGTTATAAATTATAATTTAATCGATGGACTACTCTGTTCAGTTATTACATATACCACCATAATGCATCAAATTAACAACAGATAAATTATTAAAATATTACCAAAATATCTATAGTAATTTATCAAATAGTAAAATTGTTTCAGTAAACCATAATTACTAAACGCTGGAAACACTTAAACTAATTATGTGTGCATGTTCTCAATTATAAACACGTAAACACAATTATATAAATCAATAATATATAATATTTGAACAGTCTTTCATGGATAATTTCATGAAAAGCAGTTAAATATTATTGCTGTTTTAGTAAGTCATTTAAATATTCTACATATCTATATATTGTATTATTTCATATATTTATTAACGTATTTAAAACTTAAATAGCCCCTAAATATTCTATATTTATATATATTTTATTATTCCATATATTTATTAACGTATTTAAAACTTTAATAGGGGGATATAGATATAGGGAAACGTTCGTGTAGTAAAAAAATATGTCGAAAAAAATCCAACAAAATTTAAACATTAAAAATATGACGTGATATATGATGATCGATGTGTTGTAATTTGCAAATGGATTTTTGTCTTGAAAATTTAATAATAAATCGATTTTTTTAATTTTTTTGTAAATATTCTGAGCATTATTCACATTTTTATATGATAAATTTGCAAGAACAGTATTGCACAGAAGTAATGTGATCAGAGGCTCATATTTCATTGAAATAAATTATAAGTTATTTTCCATGATCCTAAGTATAATTCTAAGTTATACTGTGGTTCTAATACAAAAAATGAGCAATGAACATAAGATAGTATCAAGGCTTAACAGCACAGCTGTGGTTTGATCCACATATATTTTTTTAAGATTTATTTTAAGAGTATAATAATTTTGCAAAAGTATAATGCTATACGAAAAAAATGCTCCCACAATATTTCCAACAAATGACGTATCATAATTGTAAAAATTAGACGCAGTAATTTGCATTGTGCGATTTTTCACTATGCACGAAAATCGTTCAGCTATTTTTCTCTGATTATTATCTGAAATAAATTATTTCTATTAATTTTTTACATATACAATTTATTTTATAATAAAATATTACCTGAATTCAAATATATGATCAACGTGTCTAATATATTTGCTGTTTTATTCGCATATTTGCATAGAGAACTGCATGTAAATGTACCAATAATTGTTAATGAAATACATTTTGCAGCATAAAGTATGAAAATATCATTATTGTATTGTTCTTTGAAAATACAATAATGAGATAAAAGACAGTATAGTAAATAAAGCTGTCATAAAATCTGAAATTGAAAAAAGCCTAACTTTAACAATTAAAGAACTGTCAAATATAACCGGCACAAAGTGGTCCATTACTCAGAAGTGTCTGAAAAAATGGAAAAGATTAGAAAAGAAGGAATTTGGTTTCCCATGCGTTTACCGACTTTAACAAATCGCAGAGTATAAAAACATTATAACATCTGCAAGCGTAAGAGCTTACAACACCATTTTTTCGAACTACTCGAATATGAAGAGAAAAAAAAATGGCTTGGACGTAAGCAACAGCCAACGAGTAAGCAGGATTCAGTAAAAACATTAAATCTTTACTGCATCCTGCTTACTCGCCAGACTTAGCCCCTTCAGACTACCATTTGTTTCGTTCTATGGAACACTTTTTTTAAAATAAATAATTCCAGACAGAAAGTGTAGAGAAATCGGCCATTTTTGATTTTTTTTAAATCCAAGTCAACAGAATTTTTCAAAAAAGGTATTTTAGATTTGGAAAATAGATTCCTAAAGGTTATATAATGTAATGTTATTATTTTTTTTGTAAAAATAAATCAATAAATGTATAAAAAATCGAATTTGAATATTATTGAAAAAATACAACAGGACTTTTTACTACACCTAATACATTTCAATATACACTCATCCCTCGATTTACGCGGTATCCATTTTACGTATGAAATTTACGCAGTCAGAAAAAAATTACATTTTTTTAAAAAATCATACATATTTTGTGACATGTGTCACACAAACGCGTATGTTGCATCAAATTACCCCCACTTCTAGGACCATAAAGCGGTCATATCAATAAATATTAAATCAAATAGATAGAAATGCGTCATTCACGATTTTCGAAGCCTGGAAATATTTCACGATCTTAAATTGTGTGAATTATATAGGATTAGCAATTAAATAAATTAAAAAGTCAACTTTAAATGCTTGTAAACTTGTAATTCCAGCAAGAACTGAAACATTTAACAAACATTTTAAATATAACAAGAACGTTGGGACAAGGGTTGGAGAATTTAGAATTCAGTGACATCGATGAATTGTTTAT
>JAGXCT010032866.1:0-14860 GCA_022495035.1 Philopotamus ludificatus
TCTTTTAATATAAATCCTACATATCACAAACATTTTGTATTTGTCTAAAAAAGTCCAAAGAATAAATATTATAAATAATCATTGTCGTTTATTGTCTGTACTTGCGGATAAAAATAAAAAGAACAATTTTCTCTTCGTTGCCACGGGAGTGATGTTTTTTATCGCTCACATCCGGTACGATGTGTCAAGTGCGAGTGAAACGTACGCGGCATGAGCACAGTCTGCGGCGAAACATCCCCGAGTGTGCGTGTTATTAATTCGTCATATTAAAAAAATCCAAAATATCAACCAAATTATTTTTATTCTTATAATAATCTATTTTTTTTTTAAATGTCAAGATATTGATGAAGAATTCATCTATATCTCGACTTGAAATGCTTAGGGTCTCTAATAGACCCCATTCCAACTCTGTGTGACGGTTAAAAGCAATCAGAGATTTGCGGAACTGGTGTGAAATCACGGTCATTATTAGATGGCAATAATGGCAAATAAGATCGTCATTAGAAAACAGAATAGCAGACAACTTCCTCCTCGTTCTGCAAGATATTTTTTTATCACAACGTTTTGTTTGATACTAATATTAATGTAATTATTTTTTTATATAAAAAGTTATTCCACAAATTAATTTAGAGTAATGATCAGAATTTGTATAAAATATAACCCGCACAATCTGATACAATTATAATAATAATGCATTTTAACCGCAGATTCATATCCCCATTTTACATCATAAAGATAGCATTATCCTTGTTGACCTGAAGAATTAATCTGATATTGTTACGCTGTTCGGCGAGCGAAGGCAAGGGCAATCTAACCACAGCTCATAGTACAGTTAGTAGCATGTTATACTTCCGCCAAACGTAAACAATGGAGAGCTTGCGGAAACCTTATCCCGAGATGGAAGGAAACGTTGGCACAATTTAAAATAACATTTTTCATCGCAATCGATCGGAGAGTGTTGCAATCGATTATCGCCGGCGGGGAAAAGATTCCGAGCCACTCGAGGGCAAACGGAGCAGCGGGAGCGCCAACAGCAAACAGAACGACAATCCAAACGATCTGCAAACACTGGATGAATAACGAAGGCGGCTTGTACAAATATTTTGGACGAATCAATTCCGGTAATGACCGGACACGATTGCGGAGACGGCGTTCGGACTCGAGGGCTGAATTTCGACGGAGTTACTCACCGGGTTTGGTGAACTCGGACAGATAACTCTTACAAAACGCTAAGGAGACCCACTTCCAGATAAACAGCCCGACGACAATCGCGACGCTAATGCGCCGGCGTGATAGTGCGTGGGACATTTAATGGTCGGCCTTATCACTCATCGGATACAGATAAGGTCGGAAAAAACGAGCGAATGCTTTATCCATTATTGAATTGTCCATAAAGCATGTCGATGTGATCGAATCGTATGTATTTGGATAAAAGACTTAATGGACACGGCTAGACGGTACAGAGTGATCGAATCACGCATATCCAATGGAAATAAATGGAAAGATATGTAGGACGTAATTAAGAATCAATTAAAATAAGATTACACGCATTTATCTATTAAGATATGTCATAATTGAACACAATGTTGACCAATATGTCTTCTCCATTGACTTGCACCATTTTATATTCTCTTATATGTATAGAATTATCAAATATTAAATATGTGAAAAATTTTCCTCAATTTAAAAAAATACGATAGAATAATAACTCCTTGAGTGTTATATCATTTATACATACATAAACTAAAAAAAAAAAATATAGACATAATACATAATTAGTGAAGCTATATTTTTCTTGCAATATATTATTAAACATTTTCCACTCCGTGGGCAGACGTATTGGCCCAAAAGATTTTTAGTAAACAACTTGAATCAAATTTTTTTTTATTAAATTAAAAAAAATATATATCTTTTTTTGAATCGGATAGCAGATCAAACCCTATAGATGCTTCTTATTCAATTTTCCCAATGGATATCTTTTAATAAATTTGTAAAAAAAATATAATGAGAGTAGCTCATAGATTTGACTAAAAGTGGACAGAATGAAAATGTTAAATTATATAAAATGAGTCCATAATGACAAAGTGACGACGGAAAATAATAATTATTATTAGTTTGACGAATTTAATCTTCTTGTCTGTGACATTATATGAATATAGTGACAATAGTTTATATACTAATCCCGTCCATTTCATCACAATATTTGGGATTATGAAAATGAAGCAGGATTGGGGGCTTTTGCGACAGGGCCAGTGTAAATTAATTCATATGGAAAAATGCATTAAGCTACAAAAACATTAAATAAAACAATGAAAACGAATTTTTCAGCCCAACCACGTATAACATATTTCAATTTAACATGGCCGAAAAATCCTATATTTTGTCATTAAGAGCAAATGGTAAATTATTTTATGAGATTTCAGATTTAATCTGCAAAAAATGGATTCAACCTGAAATTAATTAATAATGTTATTGGTATTTTAATAAATATATGTATAATACAAACATTCATATATGATATATAAAGGTTTTTTTTTATTTTCTTTCCACTATATCGAATTTTAATGCTAACCAAGTCAACGGTTTTTTTTAATGATGGATAACTTTGTATAAAAAAATGAAACTTTACATAAGAGTCAAAATACCATTTAAAATGTAGATGATTCCTAAACTGAAATAAATAAAATATTTTAGATATTTTATACAAATTATCGTACATTTAGTTGAAAAAATCGGAATAAAATGATCGTGGTATCCTATTTACCGTATTTTTTCGAGATAATAAATAGATGTCTAACCCGAAGCGGGTCTTTGGCAGCACCTGGAGTACATTGCGCGATCTCTGTCGGTCCTGGGCTTTTTTTTTATCTACTTCCAAGCACTAGAAGAAGCGCGGCGCGTCCAACTCAACCCCGAGGCAAGGATTGCGATGGTTGTTCTATTCATCTATTATCTATATATCTATTTTGTTAGTCATTTGATAACTTTTAATTAGAATTCAGAAAATAAACCCAATGAAATCGCAAAAATCTTATGTAAGAGTATATAAAATAATTAGTATTATTACAATTGTGCCATCTAACCCGAAGTGGGTCTTTGCCACTTGAAGGATACAACACGATCTACGCTGGTCCTGGGCTTCTTCTGTCCATCTCCCAAGCATTAGCAGAGGCGCGTCCAATTCAATCCCGATGTCAGGATTGCGATGGTCGTCCTCCAGGTTAACATATATTAATTTATTTATTTTGTTAGCGTTTGATCATTTTTAATCAGAATTCATAGAATATTTGATGACATTTAATTAATTGTACGGACGTCCTCGGATAAATACTGACATTTAATATTAACATAATTTAAACATCCGATGGATAGAGTTAGTTATTAGTTATTTTGTTGATTAATCGCCGATCTGTGACATTTAATAACGAAATATCTATTTGTAATGTGAAATTTGACTGATTCAACGCTGGCAATATTACATTAGATTGATTTCAGTTTTCATTTTGGACGATGAAACCGTACAAAACGATAACAGCGCAGAATGATGCCAATTCCATGCCAGGTTATTGACAATTCCATGCATATGACAGTGGAAAAGGAGGAAATACTGTTATGGAGGCAGTCAATATCCATTTTGGATTCCGGTGAGGCCGCGATCCGGCTCATGTCGCACAAAAGTGGTCGAGATAGTCGCACGCGAACGACGCAGCATGCGAACGGGAAAAAATAAAATAAAATAAAAAAAGAGCGAAGAAACAAACAGAAATGAAAAGAGTTGTCAACTCGACAATCAAACGGGAACAGAAAAAAATGTAGATAGGCCGCACACACACACTCGCGGGGAAATACGTGATTTATTTTCAGGAACTCTTCCGACATTCATCAGCCGCGGACGAAGACACGCAAACCAGAAATTTGTAACGCGATACCGGCGGACCGCGCATACTCTTTTATGCACAATCCAAAAAAACGACACGATTTCTTTTTGTTCCGAAACATTGTAATTTGATCAATCAAACGACCGATGGATAAACACGGCCGAGTGAAAAACACATCGGCCACAATCCGAGCCCATTGTGTAATAACGACTGATCGAAGATAATGACCAAAAAATATACAAAAAATATATATATATTGCGAGGAGAACGCTTCGATATGAAATCTACGGGCCGACCTTCGTTCATTCTATTAGGATAATTTTATCAATAGTAAATAGTACGTAATAAAAAAAATGAACGAAAGATAATAAACAAATGGGTCACATTGCTAAGAAAAGATAATATTGCACAATCTAATTGATAAAATCAATCAAACGCCGGAGTTCATTGATGAAAAATACAAACATTGTTGACAACGATTTTTTTCGTTCTATTTTTAGATCGAATTTTGCCGTCGTCGAATATGTCAGACTAAAACAAATGAATGCATACGAGATTCCGTCGTTTATTTATAAATAAAAAAATACACCCTTCGATTTTGTGCAAGATCCGCGAAATAATGCACAAAGCGCGTCGGCCAACGATATGTATGTATGAATTTATTCATCCGTACAAAGGACGTTTGAAATTCCCAAAAAATTTTCATCACAAACGTATCTCGTCGTGAATTTTATATCAGCTGAATAAATCGTATTCGCTCGGTGAATAGCCGCGGATGACACTTATAAAGGAAACACATGCGCGTATTTATTATTGACGTTTTCAAACGTCAACCCAGTAGTATTGCACCGGGTTTTTGTGACACGAAATTTGCGCGATCGTCTCACTTGCATCGATCTCGCGCGCATTCGCGTTCACCTGTCGCAAGGAGACGGCGAAGCGAATGAGGGACAGGGACGGGAGCGAAGATGGAGGACACGGCAAGGACGCGGGCGGCTGACCTGGCGGCGGCCGGGCTGGGCTGGGCCGCGCGGCTCATGCTCGACCGCTGGGCGCTGCACGTCGCGCGGGCTCCGCCACTGCTGCCAACTGACTGCTCCTCGGCCCCGCCCCCGCCCCGCGCCGCCCCAGCTTGACGCACAGGCCTAAACGCCGTCGCTCACGGCCATACCTCCGACAAATATTTTACCCCTCGCGCTGACGTTCGATTTAATTTTAATAACCAAAAATATTACATATTCTTCGTTTAATATTATACACAATTCATATAAAGACAATAATAAAATTATTGAATACTCTATTTTTTTCACTTTTAATCGTAATAATATTTGGATTATATTTTAATGGTTAAAATATCTGGGCTATGCTTAATTTTATCAAAATATTTTAATCATTTAAATTGCAATTAAACATCATTTATTACTAAAATAATAGCCAGCATCACATTGATACATATATATAAAATGAATTATTAAATAAAAAATATTTACATCCCGGTATTATTCCGCATATTTTTTTAATCAAATCGTTTATATATAATTTTCCGATACAATTTTTCACCACAGCGGTGATTTTATACCGAGAAGCCCCGTTGCTGCCCACTTTTAGTATAATTTTGACATTTTTTTTCGTAAAGTGTCGTAAGTGCGTACTCTAATTCTTTGTCGATTTTCGAAATGTCTTTCAAAGTTTCTAGGAAGATCGATACGATACGTAACTTAATTACGCTTAACGAGACATATCATAAAATGATTGTTGTTTTATTTAAGCTTTTATGAAGTTGTTTAAACCCCTCATTATTAGAAATACGTATTTTTAGCATCTATTTTTAAAAAAATGCGTTTTAATGCTTCGATTTCGCTTGTATAGTTAATATATAAAAGATACTCGAGACTCGATTCACTTTTACTGGAAGTTTCCATTTTATATAAAGTATAATATTTCTTTCATTATATCTGCATCACGTATTGGAATATAAATAAATGTTTTGCCCGTGACAATCCACCAGATTCCTGCACATATTGACTAAAATATTGTCGCACAGCTGGACGATCGTAACTTTCCCAGCGTTATGATAGCTTTAAGACACCCGCTAACGCTAATTTTTATAAATGAAGATTTTCTCGCCCTCTATCTATGACATTTAGATTGTTGATTGTGGAAGCCTTTGAAGCCTTATTCGGGCGACTATAAGGCTGTAAATGTTGTAATAAATTATTTTTCTCTGTTCAATCTAACTGCCAATTACAATGCCTGCATATTCACATAAACTATCTTTTTTATACGCTCTAGCTCTTTATTTAATATTATCATTTAGTCGACCCATATTGTTGGGACAAAAAATAAGTGATATCGTAACGAGTAATATTGAACTTCAATTTGTTTTCAAGAACAATTCTGAATACGCGTATGTCATCAACACATCCTCTAAATACACAAATAAGTAAATACCAAATTAAAAATATAGCATCACAGATCACAGATCCCGGGGGTGCGGGACAGTTTTAACAAAATAATTATTTTTATGATATTTGAAAACTACTTTCTTTTTACTTATTTTTTCAATGGCTTCTGTATTTCTTATTTGTCCTTAGTTGTTATATTATTGTTATCTAAAATAAAAAAAATAAGTTACTTGTTTATAAATTATGTACCACAAATGCAATGGTCAATGAATTCGAGATCGAGTAGACTGGTGTGCTGCGACTTGACAGCACGCCGCTAGTCGTAAAACTGCATACAAAAACATTAGTCTCACTCGCTGAAACACAACTTGCCCAATACATTCACGTGTGTATACGATATCATGTCGGCATACAAAAAGCAAATATAAATTTGGTTTGGTTTATAAATACAAAATGTAAAATATATTTGTAGAAGGCTGAAAACTCCAATAAAAACAAAACGAACTGGGCCGCGTGTTGGACATCACTGTTCTAGACTGATCGGTCCGAGGATTGAGGAATTGTTACCGCCGCTAATTTCTATAAAATGTCTTCATTTTTACAGATCACGCCTAAGACATATCGTCCAATATTACTTTAGCGCAGGGGTGAGCAACCATTTTTTACAACGGGCCTGCTACAAATTTAAATATGTGCGGGCCACTTATTAAAAAACTTATGATAATACAAAAACTGAGTAATAAACTCAAATTAACTTAACAAAATAAACTAGTATGAAAAATACAAAAATAAAACATTCATTAATTGAATTATAAAACGGCGAAAAATATACATACACCCAGGCCTCGTATAACACGGTTTTATGCAACACGGTTTTACATAACACGGCATTATTAATTGTGAAGTATTTTAGTATAACACGCTTTATATAACACGGTTTCAGAAAAAAACAATAATTAAAAATGAATTAATATTCTTGATTGGTGGAGTATCGAATCGCACAGATCGCCCACATCCGAATCGAGTGATCTCGTACACACGAGTGTCCATTGTCATACGTTTCCAGGTATCTTCGTGTTAGTTTTGTCGCAAGATTGACACAAGCCGATAGTCGGCGCACTCGACGATAACAAGATTTTTCAAAATTGACAATGGTGGTCAATTTTTTGTCCGTCTTGTCAAGGACACTTGTCACAGAATAGAATGAGCGAACCGGGTATGAAAAAATCCACTTCACACCCGGTTGATGTATCAATAAGGCGTGTTCGTATATTTTTTTTAGGCGGTCAATTAATGCGATTCGCAAATAAATTCTCAACAAATGACTCGTGGGCATATAAAAAAATATGGATTTGTAATGATATTGTAGAGATCAAGATGTTTCCCCGAAAGCTGAAAAATATTTTTTTTTTAATATTAAAAATATAGTTGATTTAAATAAGAATTTTATCTTAATATAAACACTGCGGAGATGCAGCACCCCCAAGAAAATTAAGGCGAAATGTATTTTTATATCATCACATTCATCATTTGCCAGCCACAAGTCACTCACTGCTGAGCGAATGGGCCTTGCCAGACTCTCGAATGGCAGTCGAGGCCATAGGAACCTGAGACTCACACGTGACGTGAGGGTTCCCCTTTGTTGTCTCTAACTGGGAAGGGGTTTGCCTCCGTATTCGTTTTCCTCTTCTCTAAAGCGTTATCTGCCCAAAAGGAGTCTCAAGTAACAAGTCGCAAGCGATTATTAACCCTGTCGCACAATAGCAAATCCTTTCCTAATGGGAAAGACCTCTTCCGAAAAGACCTCTCCTAGAAAGAAGAAGGAGGAGTGAAAGTATCGAGACTAGACCAATTATCAATCAATAGATGAGAGTTTTCCTTCCAGGGGCATACTGGCTTTGTGGTGATAAATCAGCTTAGATACCATATTTGTTTATGCACATAAGGATTTAGGTTAGGTTAGGTTAGGTTGGGTTAGGTTAGGTGTACAGGTGTACACATAAATGGACATGTATCTTCTAACCTGTTGGTATTGGATTTTACCCTCCCGATTTGGTCCAGGCAAGTAGGAGAGGGTTTGTCTCGGTATTCATTTTCCTCTTCTCTAGTTGTTATCTGCTTATAACGAGTCACAAGTGACAAGTCGCAAGTGATTATAAACCTCGTTGCGCAATAGCAATTCTTTCAGCATTGCAAAGACATAAAAAGAAGGAAGAGAAGCGAAAGTATCGAGACTAGACCGTCAACAGTTAAGGGTTTTTCCTTCCCAGGGCATACTGGTTCTGTGCTGAGAAATCCGTTATCCAGGTATACATATGCACATAAAGATACATATACACATACATGTACATATTTTTCAGGGATGCTTTATTTTGTTAGGAATTTATCAAAGTTCTCTCATGTTTTTGGTCAACTCCTTGTATTTTGCCAAAATATATTAATTAATATGTCGATTAATTATATATGATGTATAGGAAAATATAAAATAAATTTATATGTAGTGTTACGTCACGTGGTGTAGAGCAAGACTGCTCTTCAGCGCTACCAACGTCGTGTATTGGATGGACGCGGGGCGGCAGCGGGGTAAGAAGTGTCGTCACTAAGCGCTGTGTTGCGCTGCGACTCTGAGATGCTCCGTGCTGTCCATACTGAGTCACTTTTAAATGTACTTTTTTATTTTTTTATTTTTTGCAGCACCCCTAATTGTTTTACCCATAAGTTAATTAGTATTAATATATAAGAATAAATCATTAATAAAACAATTTTTTTTACACTTGATTTGAATTAAATTTTCCACATCAATTTTGTATAAAATTGTTTCCCTTTTTACACGGTAGATATGCTACAAATGTTACCGTGTATATAAAATACGCTAAAAGAAAGATATTTGATCTTAAATTATATTTTAAGGCTAAAATATATATTTTTTAAATTAAAAATTTATTAAAAATATCTTTAACAATTCTATTGTTTTTAATTTGACCGATATTTATTATATATTGAGCAGCTTTAAATAGGTTAATAAGTTTAAAATGATTAAAAAATGTTGTATTTACTATTCAACACTCAACTCTATTTTTACGCAGTAGATATGTCTCACAAAAATCGTGTAAAAATATGATGATGATCATTCGTATAACTCCCCAATAATATTTTGTGATTAGATCATTTTTTTTCCAGCTGTTTTACACGGTGGATACGTTGTATCCAAAAAACACCAAGAACCGTGTAAAACGTTATTTGAATAAATAAAAAACATTGTGGCGTAGAAAATCGTGTAAAAATGTAATAATGAGAACCTACTCATATAAAACATTTGCTACTTGATAAAATACGAGTCTGAGAATCGCGTGAAAACAAATAATTCGTATAAAAATAGTATTCGTTATTTTAATGGTGCTATTTTAAAACCCGTGTAAAAGTGTATACGGCTTTAATATTAACATGTTGAAATACAGAAGTATAAATTCCTATTCATTTAAAATCGTCTTGTAATTTTTAAAAATGGTAAAACGGATATTTATTTATAACGTGTAATTTCGAAATCGTGTAAAAATACGTAAGTTTTATAACAAAAAAATAATAAAATAAGAATATTAGATGATTACAGCTATTGGAGGTATATCCCTTATATAATTAACCTTTACCATTTTTTTTTTCAAAAATAAAAAAAAATCATGATTTTAATAAATAGAAATGTTAGTTTTCTGTTAGATTCAAATATTTTCCCAGTGGCCAATACACAGCATTAGCGCCACAGCCATGACATCACGCTCAATTACGGCTCTTGCACAGCACTTTCGGCATAAACGCAATCACAAAAGCTATCATTAGCCCGAACAAGTCCATTACCGTGTGTGTTTACGCCGTTTTCCACCGCCATTGACAGTTGGGCTTCGGAAGGCCGCGAGATTGGCACAGCTCGATATTTTTTTATTCGTCCCAGCGGCATTTTTAATGGACACAATAATCGCTGGAAATGTTTTGAATCGTCTTTAATGACACGATGACTGGCCAAGATCGGGCCGGTATAAATCATCGGGACCCTTTCAATGGTGGCAGACGAGAGAGAAAAAAATCTCCATGTCTTCTCCCTACAAGTTATCACCAATCGCTAATAGAATGCTTGGCCTAATGATACGTGCGCCGGCGGCCCCCAGCTCCTTTCTCACACAATCAAAATGTAAATTCGTATAAAAGCTACCGCTTCTTACAGTGAAAGCTCGCGGCGAAGATGCCCGACAAAGATGCCGTGGCTACCGGATGCTGAGTGCTTGCGTTCTCTGCCTCGTCGCCGGAAATTGGTGGTAATATTCAGCCACGGGGTTAGAAAACAAGAAAATCTGAGATACATCGTATTACACTAATATATAATATAATCAATAATTAAACGAAATCATTCTTTTAGAATCATAGTTTCCACATTCTTGGCAATCATTATGTTTTTCTAGCCTAATCTTTTCTTTTCCTACGTGTGAAGAATCGAAGATCCTTTGCTAGTTATATTGTGAATAGTTTTTCTTGTACCTAATTCATCTTTATCACTACATCTTTAACTACGTCATCATTTTGGTTAATTTCTATAACATACAGACAACTCTTCTATAGCGCTGATATATGGACCTTGATAAAGAAACGCCCCTTATAGAAGACTAGAGACATCAAAGATTTTTCCATTGACATATTTGATATGATCCTGCTCAATTTATGGTTTGTTCACGTGTGCGTGTTATATTTTGATGTCAACCAAAGGCCATTGACCTTTAACATTCGCTTAATAAATATATAATAAAGTTTCATGCTTTCGCTGACACATTCATTAAAAATCATTAAAATACACAATATTTATAATATATTACAATTAAAATGCTATTATTATTAAAATTCAGAATGTACGACTGTAGAAACAGACCTGTCCGGCGCGATAAACTAAAATAAGACTGCAATTGAAGTCTTGTCCCATGTAACATTAAAAAAATTACCTCGAGTTACAGTCCCGTTCACAAATGTGTTAAATGATGTAGATAGTTTGCTTTAGATTAATTATGACCATTACATAATACGTATATATCAGTGTATTAGGAAAATATTCTAGAGCAGGGGTGTGCAACCTTTTTTTTCAACGGGCCACTTAGAAATTAAAAATTGTTGTGAATGAAATTATTTATGATAATATCATACAATCAATGACTGAAGATCTCAAATAATCTCTTTATTAGCAAAATAAACCTAGTATAAAGAATTACAGAAATAAAACACTCATTAGTCTAAACGTGCAGTATTTGGAAACCCAAGTTTTTTATTTTTCTCGAATAACTCTTTTGATGTAAATCCAACATGTCACAAACTTTTTCTAAATTTGTCTAAAAATTCTAATGTATAAATAATATAAATAAACATTGACCTTTATTGTCCGAAATTGCGTAAAAAAATAAATACAACAATATTCGCCTCGGGCTACGGGTGCGATGTTTTTTTTCGCTTGCATCCGGTACGATGTGCCGGGTGCGAGTAAACCGTGCGATTGGCACGTGCCGCTAGAAATCTGAGTGGGCGGCGTGTCAGTCTGCGGCATGACATCGCCGAGTGCGCTTGTCATTTACGCGTCATATTGATTAGTTTAAAAAAATCCAAAATATCGACCCAGTTATGAAGCATATCATGAATAACTTTTATTCTTCCAATAATATAATTTTTATTCTTATAATAATCCATTTCAAGTCAAAATATTTGATGAAGAATTTATCAATATCTTGACTTGAAATGCTTGGGGTCTATTTTTCATTATAGATAGACCCCTTTCGGATAACGCGGTTGTTTTTTAGCCATGTGATGAATTGTTAAAAAGAAATGCTATTGAAAAAACAGTACTACATTTAATCTCGATCAGTGATCGCTTTGTCAAAATGTAAAATCCTTAAAGGGCACTATAAAATATAGTGAAACGAAACAAAGAACTATTGCGAAAATCGTGTTGTTCGAAGGGGGCCTCTCAGATACCCCAAGCATTTTAAGGCCAAATAAAATAGAGATTGATAGATTCTTCATTCGGATTTTTGATATTATTTGGATATTTTAACTAATCAATATGACGCGTAAATAACACACGCACTCAGCGATGTCTCGCCACAAACTGTGCTCTCACAGAACGCATCACTCGTACGTTTCACTGACACTAGGCAGTTCGTACCGGATGCGAGCAAGAAATACATCACATGGTAACAGTATCTAATATTGTTAATTTAATTTATTTTTTCGCAATTGTGGACAATAAAGGTCAATGATTATATATTAGATTTATTCTTTAGACTTTTTCAGATAAATACAAAATGTTTGTGACATGTAGAATTATATTAAAACTTGGGATCCCCAATAGACTCATCTATTGTTTAAAATTTCGAGAGTTGTAAAAGTCCACTTCTTCTTGTGTTATATATTTTTCTGTGCTCGTCGTTAAGTAGATCTAGAATTTTTGAAAAGAAATAAAATAATGCTT
The DNA here is from genome assembly GCA_022495035.1 of Philopotamus ludificatus. Taxonomy (NCBI): domain Eukaryota; kingdom Metazoa; phylum Arthropoda; class Insecta; order Trichoptera; family Philopotamidae; genus Philopotamus; species Philopotamus ludificatus. The sequence goes on from JAGXCT010032866.1 coordinate 12,780, forward strand.
ATATTTCTTAAATCATAGATTTTTGTTTCGAAGCAAGAGTAAAACTAATTTCCGCAATTTTTCTAGAAAGTACATCGCATTTCACTTATATTAAGGTTCAATAAAAATATTTAAATACTCGTGAAACACAAAAATCATGATTGCCATATAATTAATATAATTAACACTACCGTATCGAGTCATCGAACGCTATACCCGACCGATGGCAGTAGGAGCTTACTTCATTACGTACGACCATGATATGCACTTTGTTAATGCCCTCCACCCTCAATCCATCTACGGAGATCAATAATAAAATGGTGGCACCCAACAACAAAAAAAAATATGGAAAAATCACACCGTGATTAGCGTGCGACCTGTCCCCGACGCCATAAATCATATTCGTGCGACCGAAAAAAATAAAAATATATCACAGACGAGAGATCTACGCTCTTTCTAATAACTATGCATACATTAACAGTAATGTTCGGTAATTAAAATCCAAAAGATACATACAGTGCGACGCTGATGATGGATTGCCGTCTTGATTCCCATTTATTACGTCCCGTGATCAGATAGATCCGCACGGCTCCGGACCGTGTCGGTTACTTTCGGCTAACGGACGCCAGTTTCCATAAAAAAAATGATCGTTTCGATGTCACTATCAGCTAGCTGTAAACGTGTAATCTCGTGTTAAGCTAGTGGAAAGTGTGGTAATATGTGTCATTCCGCATTTCCGATGGATGTATGGACGTTGCGACGTCCGGAAAATTTCGCTGTTGCGAAACTCGCTCGTTTGTAACAAGTGAGTAATGATGTTTATGGCGTCTCGTGGTTTATCGGCTTTATCAGATAAATTTTAAGGCATATTATACATAGTTTAAATCTGGCGATTAAATTAAAGCGTATATTATATTTCATACGCATCCGATTCTATTTAAGCACACATTTTATGATAAACATGTACACTCGACTCTTTTTTTACACGATAGATATGTTAGACTGTGTATAAAAAACAGCATAATAAGTGACAGAATTCATAGAAAAATTGAAGATTGGTTCCTTAAATTACAAAATAACAACATTGTGATATTAAACATCGTGGAAAAAATGTTTTTTAATTAAGAAAAAAATAATACTGACGTTTCGTTATTATGTGTTAGAAACTGATTTGGTTTTTATTTGTTATTACTGATCTGTGTTGTTGAACTTCTTATTATTAAGAGATCTGTTATCCACTTGTTTCTCTAGTTGTTTATACATTTCTCGATTTTTAGGTTGTTCTAGGTCGGGATCCTATACGAGAAATACTATTCCATACTCATAGAAAATTGCAAGCCATCCTGAACTAAAACAGTTGATTTGTTAGTTCTTTTTAATCGACAGTGTTTTTGTAAAGCCGTGTAAAATATTTTATTATACACGTGTTTACATCAATTTAACATTAATTTGTATTAATTAGCAAATTCGTTGTTTATTATTATTTTGATGCTAAGATATCAATGAGAATATTATAAATAAAATCGATAGAATACGTTTAAAAGACTACTTATATAATTCTTACTATTTTTTTATATTATAAGTCTAATATTCTAATGAAAAAATGTCAAACGAGCAATTAAAATAAGCTGGTGGCAATAATAAATATATTTTAACTTCTATTATTATGTACGACTTGGAATGATTTTTTTTATATACCTCGATTTGCGCGGTAAGTAATTTCCGTGAAAATTCGTGTAAATTGAGGCACAGAACACATAAAAACGGATGTTAGATTACAAAATAATTTCGTTACGTACGATTTTCTTGTAAATCATTACAAAAATATCAGTAAGTTTAACATATTATTCATTACTAAAAATATGTATTCTAAAACATTTCTTAATAATATGTATTATATATAACTTAACACGCGATAAATAATTGAATATTCTTTTTCATCGAAAATATAATAATTTAATGTAATATTTTGATATAATTAATATAATAACTTATTTTAGGACAGGGGCCACCAAATATGTAAAAGATATGTAAAAACATATAGTTAATATTGGAATTAATGTTAGAAAATATAATAAATATTAAAATATATGTTTATCCAT
>JAGXCT010032867.1:0-13240 GCA_022495035.1 Philopotamus ludificatus
AGTACGGGATGCAGAATGCAAAGAATTCTGGGGAGACAAAATCAAGAAGATTCGGAACAAGAATGTTCACGATCCTCAGACATGAGGTTGCTGACTAAAACCTTTGTCTACACCTGGGCCATCATTGATTGAAAAATGTACTCCTTGTGTATTTGGAGGGATGTTTTGGGAATAATTCTAAGATAGTATAGTAATAATTCTAATAATTCTAAAATAATAATAAGAAGTATTAAAAAACTGCCTATTCTATGGAGGAAGATATAACAACGGAAAATATTTAACAGAATAATTTTGCATGGTTTTTGTTTTAATAAACTTTTTATCTTAAGAAAAAAATGACATTTCTTTCCACTTTACCTAATAGTTCCGCAAAATTTTAATCTATTATTATGTAATTTTAATGACTGACACCTGATAAAATCAATAAATTGATACAAACAAGATTGACAGGCTGTAATCTTTACGAACAAATCAAAATTGATTTAATCCGATACTCTAAAAATACGTACGCAATCCTCTGAGGACGTCTCCTTCGGCGTCAACGAGCGTCTTTCCTTGCTCCTTGGTTATATTTGCAGCGAGCAATCCCATATTTTTTCTGATAATGTCTTGCAATCTATAAGAAAACTCAAATATATTAAATATTTCGTATAATAGCATAGAATTATAAATGAAATCTTTATGAAAATGTATTATTCCATGTCTCACTATTGAATATAACTGAATATTCAACCGTTTTCTGATTAATAATAAATTAATATAGCGAGGAAAAGATGAATATCGGTATTTCTCTATACGGATAGATCGTTAAGCCTCGCATAATCACGATATCATATCGTAAAAATATACTTGCCTCAACATAACCTGTTGACGTGTCAACACCGACGTTTGACTCCACGATTCAAACGCTTTCTTGGACGAATCGACGGCAGCTTGCATCTCCGCCTGAGTACATTTCGGTACTCTAAAATATTAATATAATTAGTATTATGCGACATAACAATAACATTGACGTAATTATACCTAGTGACGATTTGATTAGTGGCCGGATCGTGAAGATCGATCCATTCGGTCGTCTTGGACTCGACGAATTGTCCGTCGATGAACATTTTAGTGGTCGTCGGCGCCGCCGAATACGATCTGCGGAGTACATTCGGTACCTGCAAACATTAAAATTCATTAAGACCTATTTTTATCGAGTGTGGCAATCAAAAAGATATGCAATTGGATCAAATTTCACAACGGAGCCGGGCTGAAGATGACGTAAATCTAAATTATTCAGCCGAAGACATGGCGAGGCTTGCAATAATCAATTTGATTGATACATCAAGGAACTCATCACGCGTATATATCGAACGGCAGACATATTTTAACAGCAGAGATCCGACGAGAAGAACGAAAACAACTTAATATGCAGTGTTACAGATATCGTCGATTCCGAACACAATTAAATTTGAATTAAAAACGATATTATATCCATAAGGCTCGATTGTTATCGAATTTATTACGTATTTATCCGCGTAATTAGAATGCGGTGATAAATATTAATCCCGGAATGAATTTAAATTGATGTCATAATAAAGATTATTAAATTTCCATTGTGAAACGGACAAACGGTATAAAAAAAACCGATTTAAAATTCAAATCGTCCGAGCAAACTGTATAAAATCAAAGCCGTAAATGAATTTGAAAAAAAAATATCCCAAAAAAGACAGTTTGAAACTTTCCATCATTAGAATATGACCGGAGATGGTGATGAATTATTCCTAGAGTTTCACCGGATGTTATTCCGACATTCTCATGATGGAAAGCGGATGTACAGTTATGCAAGAAACGTATGCTGATACGTCTCCGCTCGGATATACGGAAATAAATTTTTATTCGATACAAAAATTTATTCCAGTAACTAACTGTATCAGTATGTAAATAAAAAACAACTTAAAAATAAACGTTTATCGTTTTTATCTATTCGTTATCACTTGACAGGGTAATTAAAGTATTAAGACTGTGTTCTGTTATTGAAAATCAGCTGAAAAAAAATTAAATTCAATCGTATTTAACGACAGATATTATTATTTGAAAGAAATACGACATATCTTATCATTTTATATTGAATTATTACTCGATATCAAATAAAAACGATAGAAAAATATATTATATGTGCACAATTAATAATGAAAAATGCGTTTTTTTATTGAACGGATATTGAAACATGTTCGTAAAATCAATATTGGATTATTGAAGGTCATATAATCAAGAGACTGACATAATATAATTTAATTAACGCTATATCACATGATTAGAACACTTATTTTATTGCCGAGATAATATTTTTCTATGTAATTCATTCAAATTAATAGATAGGATCCTAGAATAAGCTATATTAATATTATTTAGCGCTTTTCCTATCTAAGAAACACTTCTGAAACATAATTTTTGATATGGCGCTCCTCAAATTTTGCAAAACGTTGTCTCTTCGTGTTATTTTTCATCTTCAGGTATAGCAAAAAGCCGCAGGGGGTCATATCCGGCTAATAAGTTTACCGAGCACATCAAAACGGGCGTAAAACCTTTCCGACAGCAATAAAGTATGAATCTAATTCGACTATCAACGTTAAGATACGTCAGGGACAAGGATACCCATACAACAAAAAAATAATTGCAATATTTATACTTAAACAGCTTGCGAAGCTCAAAAATTATATCGTATAACAATGACGTACGTACAATATAAAGGTCAAGATCCTAAAAACTCAGGAACTGATTCGTAAAAATATTAATAGCATATTTATTGTCCGAACCGTGATAACAGCGTACGTAACGGGGTACCAATTGATAGTCGTATCTAAACGAGATTCTTCCTCATACATATCGTTGATATATTCTCAATAAATTTCATTCATATAAATCGATACGATTTTCATTAGCATTTTGCAAAATTTACAACCTGTTGAATGATTTTCAGGTTATGTTGCGAAAATTGCGCAAAAAACTTGCGTAACTGTATTGTTTGCAGAGTGTGTTTTATCGCGAATCAATTGTCGACAATTGGCATCGAATTACCTCTGCTCTGACGAGCCTCAACAGTGAAGATGCCATTGTGTCCGAGCTGATGAGCGTTGTCCACCCGTGGAGATGTTGCCAGGAAGCTGGTCAGGCCTGAAGAAGGCAGATAAGGGCCCCGCAGTGGCGCGAGTTATGTCACAGATAATAAAATGATTTAAAAGTGTTTATCAATTCGTTCATTTAGGAGGTTAGGACCTGTCACCCCGCGCCGGTCGCCTGTGACATATATCCGTCCCGCTCTACGCACCGCGCCAGAGCAGGACATCACGCTTAGCGCCGGTCGGAACTTCTTCTTTTTCGTCGGCGAGACCTTGAATATTTGACGTTTGATACAGTAAGCGTGTAAAAAAATTATACTCTATTTCGACGCATGCTAATTTTAGCCGAATGTGGCCAACACATGATTTTCATAATAAAATATTTGAACAATTTTGATAATATTTGAATATAAATAATATTTAAAAAAAAAAAATGTGTTGCCATATAAATCCATAGACAATATATTTTTATCACCCCTTTTAGGGTGCAAAATAATTTCTCGAAATATCGGGATTGAGATATTCAATTATAGAGTTATTTGAATTGTATCGACGAGATTTTTCTGCTTTTAAATATGTATTCAATTATTAAATGCAGTGATGCCTCTTTTGTATATTCCTCGTGCGATTCTTGATGACGTGCTATACAAGCTGTAAGATCCGTTCTACATCGTGGTCCTTTTATGATAAAATGGCTTCGTAGCTAATTGGCAAAGTGGAGGCCTTCTAAAATTAAACTTGCAGTTAGCAGGACCGCTAAAACTATATATGCTGAATTTTCATAGGTTTTTAAGAACAGATGGTAACTAACATTTTATGTAAATTCGGTTTTTTGTGGAATAACGTGTTACAGGTTTTACATTTCAAATTAAACCTTTTTCCATTAAATGTCCAATGCAAAAGGGTTAATTATATATGGTTACTCTTTCGCCTCTATAAAATTATTCTCTATGGCTTTCGTTTCTACTGGCAAGCCAACGTTGCCATTGGGTTTTTGCGTGCGCTCACTGGAATAATGTGGTTTTAAATCTCAATATGTCTGGAGAGGTGTCCATCGTTCCCTCTCCTAGAGTTTATATAGTTTTCAGTGGCGCGCCGACAGTCTCCGACGCCTGTATGCAGAGCATTAATTGAAGCCCCTATAGAATAACAAAAATATTTTATGAAAAAGAATTAGAATACTTATCGAAATATCATCGATTTTAAGAAATATAATGAATTAATAGTTATTATTTTCCAATTTTTCCTCTCTTGACATCTCTCGATGCACCTAATTTTTCGGCACCTGTGTGCACCGCACAATCTCGCCATATGATTTGATAGCTTTATACGCGGACCTCGTTATTTCACATTTTCATAGTATTTTTTTAATTTTTAAATAATAATAACTGGATAAAAGAAAACGTTGTTCTAGAATACTGTAAAATATAACATTTGTTAGATACCACCTTATTCGCGACACGTATTAAATTATTTATTTGAATGATTTTCGGTGTCTATATCAAACCACAGTAATAATAATGTTGCATATGGTCATTATTCACAACGTTATAGATATATTTTTACGTTGGCAACATTGCTTAAACAAATGAATATTAGAAAAAAAAATTCAACCCCTTGCTGTCATTCTCGCATTAACCTCACTTTTCTATAGTTTCGGCCAAATATTACTAAAAGCTGATTAAATATTTTTTAATTATCGCCACAATACTGTGGCTGTACAAGACGGTGGTTGGAATTAAGTTGAACATATTATCAACATAGTAAAAAAATATTCTATTCAGAGATAGGAAACAATTGTTTGGATTAGAATTAACACGTGCTCATATAACTCGATGCCTCTTTCAAATAATTATAATACAATTTAATACTCGCAAAGAAAATGTAATATAATTAATACGAGATATTTCAGGAAGCAAATATTATCACAAGTGTTCAAGACAACGTGACGATCAATTTAAAAGAAAATGGTTTATGACAACCATTTCTTTGTTCATTGTGTTTCAATGGATTCGGGTCGTTTCGAAAGGTTTACAAAAATTTACATAAGGTTAAGTCGACAAACTGAAATTCAATTTCAAGCATTGAATTCAGTAAATTGTAGTGGAGACATGAAATATTCAATAGATACGAAAATAGAGTGAAAAAAAAATTGCGCCACACCGAATCTGTGTTTACAGTTTTCATTATCGCAAATATGTCGCAGATCAAACATTAGACGTACGAATTTACAGTTGACATCTGCAAAAAATATATAAATAAACATATTTTCAAATATTAAATCTTTCAGCATCCACTTGGGTGTATATTTAAAAATATATATTATCTTAACACCGCGCTATCTCATCATTTACAACCATATTTAATTTCGACTTGCTAGAAAACATTAATAAATTTCATCTGATAAAGATGTTGGCTCTTGAGAAGAAAAAAAACAAGAGATTTATGTTCTTTTTTTTATGAATGGTCACAGTTTTTGAGACAACGCAGATGGCTAGTGCATATGTTGGTCCATGACCAACATCACTCTGTTGCTTCAAGCTAGGGCCATGTGTAATAATGCATCATTGGATTATGTTTCAAATAATTTTATTAATGTAATGCCATTGTAATATTTATTGAAACAGTCGACTGTTTTATCGATGTTGGATATAAATTATTAAAAATAATATTTAGCATCAAACGCAGATGTCACTCGGAATATTAATATCGGCATAAATTTACAATAATAAATATTATATAAACGATATACAATGTAAACATCAGTGGCTCTCAAAGTGTTGTTTTGACAAAAATAATTAAAATAAAATTACAATTGATTGTATCGATACACATTTTCGTGACGTATCTTGACATTGGTAATACTACTATATTCGCCAGACATGGTCCTCAGCGATTTCTTCATATTTCCTAATAAAAAAAGTGAGCATATCTCCAAAATTGAGGAGCTAAAGAAGAAATTGATTAACCGATCCATCACGGCGGCTCGAATACAACCGCGTCATACGAAGGGGTATATTTATAATGGAAAATAGACCCCAAGCATTTCAATTAAAAAAAATGGATTATTCTAAGTTTAAAAATATTATAAATAATCATAAACCTTTATTTTTCGCAGATAGAAAAATAAAAACAACAACATTTTCGCTCGCATCGGGTACGATGTGCCGACTGCAAGTGAAACCGTACGATTGACACGTGCGGCAGTCGGCGACGAGTCCTCAGTCTGCGGCGGGACATCGCTGAGTGGTCGTTTCAATTACGCGTTAGTTAAAAAATCCATAATATCGACCTAATTATGAAGCATATCATGAATAGCTCTTGATTTGAAATATTTGGGGTATCTGAGATACCCCCTTCGGACGATGCGGTTCTTTTCGGTGGGTAGAAGACATTTTTGTCATTAAATATGTCTATCAACTTATAGGAAGAGTCGTTGAGGTTCTCGTCAAGGAATATGTGATTCAAAGAGCAAAGAACTACAGCAGTCTGGTTAATAATAAATACATTTTTAACCGGTCCGAAGGGGGTCTATTCATAATGGAATATAGATCCTTTATCAATATCTTGCCTTTTTTTTATTCAAAAATGGATTATTCTTAGAATAAAAATATTTATGAAGTTATTCATGATATGCTTCAAAATTTAGCACAGGCCGCCGATTTATTTCTCGCGGCACGTGTCACTCGCACTTGGTACATCGTACCGGATGCGAGCGAGAAAAAATATCCGCCCTACAGAAGCGAATAATGTTGTTTTTATTTTTTTGCAATTGCGGTCAATAAAGAACTATTTATTCTTTATACATTTTTAGACCAACACAAAAAGTTTGTGACATGCCATGCCGTGCCGATGGGGTCCTAAATATACCCCATCGGCACGGCTAGGTTAATTAACCACTTCTGTGGTCAACCTCTTGGAAAAAAGTGGGTAATTGTTCTCGAAAGATCAAATTACAACACGTGTCACTCAACGTGCGCGATGCGTTCTCTAGACTGGTGGGGGAATGACCCGAGCGGGATTCAGACAAATCACTATAAAAAGTTTCTTGTACGATGTGCCCGAATCCAGTTCGGGGCAAATCACTGTGTCAGGAAAATACCTACCCGAGTTGTATTCGGGCAAATCACACAAGGGGTTAAATTAATAATTCAGATCTGATAGGTCTTTATTGGTAATTAATCTGCCTTATCTAAAAGCACTTGTATCCAACATTGTAGACGATATCGTTTTAATTCCAACTGACATTGAAAGCGACGCTAAAGATTACAATAAAAACATGAAAGGGACTACTAATTTGGAGATACATTTGTTAATGATTCGGATATGGATCTGAGTTTCCAATTTCGACGAAATATTTGACAATGTGTGTATCTTAATCGTACAAGAATCAGATAAACACATTTAGATGCGGAAGGCGGAACGTGACGTTGAAGAATATGAAATTGAGAGCAGAAGTGATAATAACTTTCAGGCGATAAGAAAAAAGAAAAGTACTGTTTTAATATTGCCTAATGAGAGCGATAGTGAATCACTATTCTTTTATCTACCGCAGTGATTTTCAACTGTTGTGTCGTAAAATTAATTTTAATCATCATGAGAACGTTTACATTTTTATGCTATCTATATAACTAGATTAATATTTTCTAGCATAATATCTTAAAAAATCAGCGAAATTACGAAATATAATTTATCGGAAGGTTGAACTTTCCCGGAATTCTAAGTGACGCTCATCGACGTATGTGCAAGACGAACCCCATCTCACAATACAATCAAATTGTAGAATAAGAATAATGATTTTAAATCGTTAATCAACCTTCGATGGAACAAGCATTGTTGAAATTCGCTGTGGACATCGTATCTATTGTATATTCATTCCATTTTAATGTTTTCCTTGATTTATTAACAGTTATTGGTGGCGGATAGTATTCGGAAGGGTGAACTTTCGCGGAATTCTGAGTGACGCTCATCGACGAATGCGCAAGACGAACCCCATCTCACAATACAATCAAAATGTTGAATAAGAATAATGATATTAAATCGTTAATCAACCTTCGATGGACTAAGCAATGTTGTAATTCGCTGTGGACATCTCTTAACCCTTTCAGTGCGGGGCGCATGACGTACATGCGCATACAAATCGTGTCCAGAGTGCGGCCGCATGTCGTATATGCGGGAGATTCTTCAAAACTTTAACTTGTCGTTACATGTTAACTAGACCGAGTTAAGTGATGGTGTTTGTTTTAAAAATCAGCTAATAAACACAGCTATCAATAAATATACAACATCACAAGAAATTTATAGGAACCATGTAATATGTAAATATGAATAGTAACGATTCAAATCTCCGCAGTAGTATCGGTGACGTATCTCGGCTCAGGGGTTGTTAAGGGTGTTCCACGTTCATTATGTTCCACATACACGTGTACGGATGTAATGGTATAAGAAAATTGCATTTCGCATTTTTGATTTTGATTCGCATTCCCATTTCTTTCTCACTTAATCTCTGTTTGAGCAATTGATATTTTGTTCGATTTATTATTACGAAAATAAAGCGAATCGAGTTTATATTTTTAGTTGAGATGGAAGAACATATCCTAATTAACATGTTTGCATAAATCTCTTATAGGAAAATGGTCTAATATAGCGGTAAACGGTGAATACAAATTCACCTCGCCAAAAAAATAATTTGGTCCAAATGGCGCCGCACTCAGATGCAGAATCGTGTTTAGACCCGCCGCATTGAAAGGGTTAATAATATTTTTTCTCTAGAATGTGTATTAAAAACGTGTCTATTGTATATTCATTCGGTTTTTAATAATATGCCATGCTTTATTAAGAGTTATTGATGGCGGATATTATCCGGGAGTTTGAACTTTCGCGGAGTTCCGAGTGACGCTCGTCGACGAAAGTGGCAGTTGGTCCCCATCTCACAACTTGAATAAAAATGATGATGTTAAATCGTTAATCATCCTTCAATGGATCACAGCAGTGTTGAAATTCGCTGTCAACATCTCTTAATAATTATTTATTGATATTTTTTTTTTAGAATATGGATTAAAAACTTGTTTATTGTATATTCATTCGGTTTTTAATATTTTGCCTTGATATATTAAGGGTTATTGATAGCGGATATTATTCGGGAGGTTGAATTTCCATGGAGTTCTGAGTGACGCTCGTCGACGAAAGTGGCATTTAGACCCCATCTCACAACTTGAATAAAAATGATGATGTTAAATCGTTAATCATTCTTCAATGAACCACAGCAGTGTTGAAATTCGCTGTCAACATCTCTTAATAATTATTTATTGATACTTTTTTTCTAGAATATGGATTAAAAACTTGTTTATTGTATATTTATTCAGTGCTTATTGAAATATTTTCCTCGGAAGTTTGATGTGTACTGTTCTGCGAGATGGACCAATTTCCTTGGGTGGGTGCGTCTTCGTCTAAATTGGACAAGCGCTTGGAGAGGTCACACTCTGCCGTTTGCCCGTATGCGATTGCATATCAAGAGTTGACCTCTCGAAATGTCAAGAGATGAAGTCGCAAGTGTCCCCGGCACGACGATGGCGCTCCTCTCTCGCTCTCGCACTCCGCGTCTCTCTCCGCCGTTATCGGCAATTATTTATTTGTGACCGGCCTGGAGCCGTGCGTCATCTTCATCTGCCTCGGTACACTTTTATTCCGCTCGTGTTCTGGCGACGGAAACAATGGGACTTCACACTCCTCCATCTTATTATTCATCGTACGCTTTCTATATTGGATTATTCATCTTGTAATACGTTTATAAACACTGTGGTCATACGATCTTCCGGCGTGGGTCGTACCAATTCGACGTGTGTCCTGAATTGCAGACAGAAATTAATCTTTATACGGAAAATCCGCTCGTCATCGAGTTATCGAGTCGCACTCGTTGTTCGGAAAAGTTGAACAACGAGCCTCCGACGAAAAGGAAAGTTCTCGACGAGACAGTCGCCGTCGCGGTGCAATTAGATTTTCAATAGTTTCAAGATAACCATGCCAATCCTTTGATCCTGTCGTGAAAATCCTCGACGAATTTCAGACGGCGATTTGGGATCGGAGCCGCAAACATGTCACCACAGCAAACAAACACAATGTTTGCACTGTAATTCGGCATGCGAACACATGTCGAGAGATTAAAATGTTAATTGTCGACGTATCCGGTTTCGGGCATTCGTGGAACCCAAATTAGCAAATAAATCGTAATTTAATCTCGAAGTTTTTTTTTTACACCGCCAGCGAATATTTAATAACAATTTCGTGATTCAATACGTTCGATTTTTTTTACATGTGTATATTTTAAATACAATTCGCCGAATAACATATGAATCATTTACAATTTATTTAATGGCAATATGTGGATGTAAAAAAAACGTTTGTTCGAATATGCACGTAATCAGTTTCATAGAATTCGAATATTAATCCGAGACCGAATTACATTGAGATTTTAATGGGTTTTGAGACATTTTTTTTACGTTTGAAACACAATACACTTACGATTGCATGGTTAATCCATACTACAATGAAGCCTCATATTTAGGTTGTTCAAGAGTCAGACAAAAATACGTGAAAACGAGGAAACGTAGTACAATAAAACCCTTTTAATCCCAGACGTTTTTTGCATAGAATATGCGAAGAATCCCAAACAATTGATAAAAAACGATAGTTTTCATTATTTTTTTTTATCTCAGCTAATGATTCGTTTAAAAACATAATTTTTCTGTGGGGCCCTCACTTTGGAATGTATGATAATAACCAATCTTCAAATATGAATAAAAACATATACAAACAAACGGAAAACATAATTATTAAAAATATATTTTCTTAAAACAATATAAACTTTGAGTTTGAATCATTTTTAACCTAATAATGAATTATTTTATGTAAAGAAGTTAATTGGAAATGAAAATAGAAAATGGTTTTAAGTCAATATATGAAAAAATAAAATGAAAATGAAAATAAGAAATGGACATAAAAAATAATAGTATTGTTTTGCAAAATTAGCAAATATCATGAACCGTTTTTTAATAAATTTGTATAAAGGTTCTTATAATTATTTAATACCTTATAAATAATCTAATCAGTTTTTTGGACCAGGGGTTGCGAACATTTTTATATAAAATAAAAAAAAATGGTATGAACAAAATTCATGTTAAAAATTAATAACTTGTCATAATGTTGACAACTGTGCCCCTTGGGAATTTTCGCATACACCAGTTGGAGCCGATGATCGGCCCCGTGGGAGTAAAAGGGTTAATCTTCGACTTGATAATGAAAATATAAAAATAATAGTTTTTCCTCTTAACCTAGCCGTGTCGATGGGGTCAGGTCCATTTGGAACCCCAATAAAATTTATGACCCCATATAAATGTCCCAAACTTTTTGTATTTGTCTAAAAAAGGCACGGTTGCGATATTTTTTATCGCTCCGTACCGGATATGAGCGAGAAAAAACATAGCGCATGTTTAAGTCCGAGCGAGAAAAAATATTGTGCTGTGCAAGGGTAAAAGCCGATACGGAAGCGAGCTGAAATATGTGCAATAAATAATATTTTCTTGAGTGTATATATATATTCATCTATTTTAATTTCACCTATCCTTTGAAACTAAAACATATTTTTTTTCAAATTTTGCGAAAACATTAGGACTCCCGGACATTAGGACATTAGGACATAAACTCCCGATTGCACGGATAATCCCAGTGACGAATAATGACTTTTTGGGGCCTGATGCTAATTACATTTCAGAGGCCCCTAGTAACACAAATATCAAAGCTTTTTTAGCTTCACAACTTGTTATCGGCATTGTTATTCATGTATTTTTAAAATTGCTGCGTCTTCTATCTAACTTTTTCTCGTCTACTTATTACTGATATTAAAAAATCTAATAATGCATTTACTACAGACACATTCAATTTATACTGTCTTACAAGTGAGGCTTAAACTCAGATAAAAGAAAACGAAACTAAAGAGTATACAATAATGAGTGAGGTTTGGGGCCCCAATGGGTCCCCCAATTATCGGGGGCCTCCAGCATCATAAGAATCCATATAAATCCGCCATTGAATAATCCATACTACAGTGAAACCCTAGTTATTAAGTTTTTCAAGGTCCTCACAGAAATACTAATAAATATAATTGCTCTAATAATCAACAGGAAGATTTCTTATTTCTGTTCCTTTAAATGATCTTAGTTTTTCAGCTTTTCTAATCATCAATAGTTTAATGAGTCTCAGATGCGTTTCTGCAATATTTATAATATTTCGTTTATATTAATATTATTTTATTTTCACTAACGTGATCTAGGACTGTGTCATGTTAGTTTATATATATTCCTCATACTAAATAAATAATAAAATATTTAATTTATTTCATTATAGTGTTTAATATATGAATATTTAGAATAATTTTTCGATTACTACATTTTTTAATCATCTCGTAATTGTATGAATTAACATAGAAATCCTATTAACTCGTTTGAATTGTAAATTTATATGGCAAAAATCTAAAAATAATTGGATTGGAAATATTATATTGATATTTAAAACATATTATATGTGTTATTAATAATAAATAAGCGTCAGAATCAACTGGTGTCGAATCATTTGTTTTACACATTTTTATAATAACATGGATCGTTATAAAATAATGTAAGGAAAAAAACATTTTAACACTTTCTTCGATATGTTTCATCAAATTACCGTGTAAATCGAATCCCTGCAAATCAAAGCTTAGTAATGCATATATGAAAAGCGAGTAAAGGATTTGTCCAGGCTAACTATAACAACCAAACCCTAGCTATAAGGCCTAAGTAATGAAAATCTAATTAATGAAACCTGCAATCTTTTTTTATTGTTGTAACATGTAATAATTTAAAAATCCATTATTACTCTGACATTTGATTTTACTTAAATATCTCGTTTTCTCACCAATACAACATGAGAAGGAAAACCCTAAAATGAAGGTCGATAATCGAGTTTCAATACTTTTGTTCTTTCTTCCTCCTGTTAGGGGGGACGCGACAGTGGTACCAAAAAGGTATCCCACCGCTGCCACTAAAATGTTAAGGGGGCGCGACAGTAGTACCAAAAAGGTATCCCACCGCTGCCACCAA
>JAGXCT010032868.1:0-16283 GCA_022495035.1 Philopotamus ludificatus
TATTTGAAGTTTATACGGCGTACGGTAAAAATTCATATAATTGGCTTGGCGATTAGAGGGTTAAGCTTAGCCTTGAAGTAACCGTAGCTAGAAATTGACTGACCCGAAAGTATGGAAAGAACCATCTACGATTTATATAATATCTAATAACGCCTTCTGTAGGAGGAATTCCACCTCGCCTGCCATTGATCAAGAGCCGCTTCGTGAATGCGTGACTTTGTGTTTGCTACTGGCTGTTTCTCAACTGGATTTTAAGGTCGAGTGGAAGGACGCCAGCAATAATGACGTGTATCCTGCTGGAGGTGCCCTTAGCATCCTATCAGGTCTTAAATATGAATTGGCCTTATCCACGTTTTTATGTTTCATGTTTCAAAGTCAATCTCTACAAGACCCTCATCAGGCTCGTCCTAAAGTATGGAACTGAATGATGGACTTTGGGAAGATAACATGAGCGACGACTGGATATCATAGAGAGGTGAATTCTGAGAAAAATATTTGGAGTCGTATTCCACGACGGGGAATAGCGTATCTGGAGCAACGAGGAGCTGTACCGAATATACAAGGATATACCAGTTACAGATGTCGTCAGAGTGGTCACACTCATGGTCACGAGTCAAGGATGCGGGACAGTCAGTAGCTTATGGTTAACCAGCCTTCCTATCCCCGGAGGAGAGGAAGACCAAGGCTGAGGTGGTTGGACTGTACAGAGGGATACTGCCTCATTGAAACTTATCGGAAGATGGAGCGACGTAGCAGCAGACCGGATAATATGGAGATGGGATTGGATGGAATATATGAAAACTTTCATAAATGTTACGGGAGCATAAAATAAGATGTCGGTGCAGCTGCATCTTGTGCATTGTATGCAGTCAGTTTCTGTCCCAGTTTCTGTCCAAGTTTCTATGATTTTCGTACGTCTTCGAGCTCTCTAATTCTCTGCAACAAAACGGCTAACGCACACATATACGAGTGCTCTTTCTTTCCCCATGGCGGTTTAATACTCTTGCTAAACAATTTGCCACATTCAATGTAGGAGAAGCAGTTTCACGACGCTCCATTGATAGCAGCGGCCGTGGAGCAGAGTCTGCGAGACACAATGAAAATCCGTGTCCATTGTGGCCGAGCGGACAAAGGACCCGTTTCCTCTACAGCCAATTTATTGTCTCGACATGCACTGGCTCGGCGTCCTCCGGTAAATAATTGAGCTTCCTCAGTGCGTGCAGCACACAATCGCGATTGTTATCAATCCGCCAATTGAGACTGGTACACGCCAAATTGGTCTCGATCGGCTGCTATTGGGCCGCCGACGCGGATCTGCAGCATCTTTGACAGCATCGCGATGTAAAATGTAAATATTTAACGTGTCTACGGGGAACAATAGCGGGAAATGCGCGAGATGTAAACAATCGATGATGAAAGAGCTATTGAGGATGTGAATCAAATGCGAATCTAGTGATCGCACGTTAGAACATTATCATAAAAAAATTAAAGAATTAATAACCCGATTCTGTAATTCAAGAATATGGTGTAAAATATTTGAGCTTAAATATAAATAGATCTACTATGCAAGTTGTTATAAAAACTTGACTAATAGAAAAGCAAAATATGGAAAATTGAGCTGAGAAAACTCACGAAATTTAACGACGCCAGCTGTGTTGCCGAAAATATCATAACATTCAAAATATTTAGCCACGAGTAAATTTTTTCAATGGTAAATTTAATAGAAGATTATGCGAATTTAATATAATGTAAAGCCATTTTTTGTTGCGTTGCTCTGAAATCAGTTTGTCTCCAGCTGCCGTTGAGTTAACACACCCAGACCATCTGCGATATTTATGGAGATATCTTGAATTCGCGACAGTGCTATAGATGGTTCCATTAGTGAAAGTGGGGGAAGGAAAAAACAAAATCAAAGAGCGCTCTTAAAACCAATGATGAAACTCATTAGTAAAGTCCGATCCGAGTAAAACAATCAAGGAATTGTCGCAAGACCTCAGTTGATTATAGTAAACAGTAAAGGATAATTTAACTCATTGCCTACGGGGGACGTGGATTCCACGTCAAAGGCTTTTTTGTATATATCCGGGGCGCGCATATCGCACGCTAGTCGACATTACGCGTTTGATTGGCTATAATTTCTACAACATTTTGTTTTTCATATATTTTTATTTTTAGGTTCGGTACTTGATAGTTGTAGCAAACTAAAAATACACTTAGACCTTGTTGAATATTTTATGACACTTTTACAAGAAGCATTGTGTTTGGAGGAATTTATTCTTTTATTACACTGTTATAATCTTTGGTTTTTTTTGTCAGCCGATACTATGCGCTTTGATCTACTGTATCTATTATAATGTTTTTTTCTAATCGGTTGGATACTTATTTTTGATGAATATATTCTTACTGATGTTATATCGTATTTGTTATTTTTTTATTGATGACGTTTCTCAACATCTGGACCTATAAAAAGAGCTGTTGTCAATATTAACAATTATATTCTACCACAGTAGCCCAACAGCTAATGGAATTTTACACTCAATCTTTCTATATAAATATTTAAAAGACCATGTTCAAATCATGTTTTATAAAAATTCAAATTCGGTTTGTTTCCAAAATTTTGGTGACCTCTGCTATAAGATATAAATTATTTTTTTGGCATTTATTACCCAGTAAAGTTTGAGGTTCGAGTAGTTAATTTTCGGCTCAATATCTTGATTAATAAAAGAGTTATGATTTTTTTGTATCCAATGACGTTTCACCAAGTTTCGGCGAATGGGCGCCCCGCCTCAGCACATGTTTGACAGCGATTCGCCCCGTAAGCAATGTGTTAACATAACAAAGATTTAAGGTCCCTCCTGAACTTTCATCAACGGTATTAGAACTACGAATTATCATACAATATTTTTAACTTTACTGTCCAGATATAAAACCGATACTTTTCTCAGAAAGATTGTTACTCGGGGTGAGAAGATCCTCTATATCATTCCGAGTAGATAAAAACAATGACTTTCATAGAATTAGATATCTGTGTCTACCCTTAGGTCTTTATTGACTGAAAAAGGTTCTCATTGTGTATTTTGTGGAATCTTTTGGGAATAATTAAGTATGAATTACTAAAACCTCTCTAACTACTACTGCAGAGGTGTTTTGTGACCAACAAGAAAGGTTGAAGAAGGCACTCCAATAATTGTCAATTTTAGAAAAAATTAAAAGCTTCTAAATGATAATAAAGGAAGACCACACACAGGAAGAAATACGCAGGAGAAAACAAGAGCAATAGATTTAGAAGTTTTGCAACATTCATTATATTCGTAAAATGTTGCTCGTTTCAGATAAAAAATAAAATACTAATGTTAAAGACGAAAATAACTTAGAGTCGTATTTTAATAAAAAAAACCTCCAGAATTTTATATATGCTGTAATAAAAATCACTTATTCTGAGAAAGAAGATCATAAAAAACAACAAAAAATATTGTACAGTTTTTGTTTAGATTAACTTTTTATCGCATTTTAAAAAAGACATTTCTTTTCGTTTTATCAATATTTAATTAAAAAAAATATACGAAAAAATACAAAATTTCATTATTTTTTAAGTTTTAGATACTAATTATAGAATAAAACAACGTATTAATATATTTTCAAGTAAAACTAGTAATTTATTATAATTGGTTTAGGGCCTCGTATTTTTTTTATATTAATTTACGATTTCGCTATTTTGAATTTCATTGTCATTTCAAAGGTTTATTTTTTCAATCCTACTGTAAGAAAAACAGATCAGACAAAACAGAAAAATAATATTTTTATATTTATTTAAATATGGTCTTAATTAAATAACAACATATTTAGGAAATCTATGCATTTATTTTTATAAATTAACACTTTATGAGCCGTAAAGCTCATAAAGTGTTACTTTATGGCTCATAAAGTGTTACTTTATGAGCCGTTCACGCCTTTTGGCGTGATTTTGTAGCCAAGCGTTATGAGCCGTTCACGCCTTTTTGGCGTGAGAGCCACACCCCCACTTGGCATTTTTTTTTCTGATAACGATGCACAATGTAATTCTACTATTTGACCACAGATGGATACACGTGCATGTTAGCTTGGATTATCATTACATGAAACCAATGCGGCCCCCAAGCTAGGTTTGATGTAAAACCTTGCGGCTCATAAAGTGTTAAACTCTGGAATTGATATTCTATATTGAAAGAATATGAATATTTAAAAAAATATACCTAAGAATTTAAATAAAATTGAGAAGTAGTATGAGAGCAAAGTCATAATAGAAATAAACCAATAGACATGCCCAAAAAAATGGCGAAAAAAAATAAAAACAACAATATTTGCTTCTGTTAGCGCTGGAGCGATGTTTTTTCTCGCTGATGTGCCGAATGCGAGTGAAACTGTCATTTATACGTCATATTATTTAGTTAAAAAATCTAAAATATCGCCCAAATTATGAAGTATAATCGTGAAAATCTATTTTTATTCTTAGATTAATCCATTTTTAAATAAAAGGATTTCATCAATATCTTGACTTGAGATGCCTGGGGTCAAATTTTCATTATAAATAGACCCTCCTCGGACGACACGGTTGTTTTTGAGCAGTCGTGACGGATCGGTTAATAATAAATTCCTTTGTATACGGCTAAAAAAATAGTTAGCGTTTGTATTTATATAGACAAATTTGCCCAGAAAAGCCGATAATTAGGTTTCCGGCCGATAAAGTTATATAAAATTTAGCAATAAATTTAAAAAAACGATAATTTACGTAACACATAAATATTCTATACATATTTAATTGAACACATGAGAAATGAGTGTATTTATGATTCTCTAAATTATAATAATAGTATAATTACCTAGTTCATAATCAGTCTCACTATCCTCAGCTATGGTCTCCATTGGCCTGCAAGGGCAACCGTTATGGAATGGTTGCATAAGGACTACATTACCAAGTCCAACACACAGTGTTGACCGGCGTCGATATCACACAGATGCATATCTTAATTAAGCAGCTACGAAACTCAATTCCGACACACAATCTATCACTATGATCACTACCCATTTATATAAATTAATAAATAAATATATGTATTTAAAAATACGAATAAAATTTGCTAATCATACGCGCTAATTGATCCCCGTTTGCAAAATTCGCAGTTTATGTTGTTTGGTTTTAATTAAAATCCGTATACACTTAAAGATTAATCAGCGATGAATCGTGGCACTTTTGTGTGATTTACTCTCTATTTATAATAATTCACTAAATTTAAATCACAGGTTATTGTGTAACAATTAAATTAATATTTTTCGCGTCGCACAGTTTGAACACACTGGGACACAATTGACACATTGGCGTTACACTTTTGCAACAAACATTTTCTGCACAAAACAACACACATTAATAATGAAATCAACAGACAGCATCGATACACGTTGATAAGATAATTCTTGGTAATTATATCATTTTTTTCTTCTTAGAATATGAGCGATTGTTTATTCAGAATTTCAGACTACCCCCCAGCTTCTTTGTATAAACAGCATAGTGTTGTTTATTTGACATGATCTCGTATTACGATGTCAACTGTCTACTTAAATATATATTATCTCGTCTCGAATAATAAAATACGTTCGGTAATTCGATTCGTCTATGATAAAATAATTCTATGTATTGACTTATATAAATTAGATATCGGAGAAACTTCGAGAGAGATAAACACGCACGATTATATATATATTTTTAATTATATTAGTGTAATTATATATTATATAAACTATATATTATTTGAAACTATGTAAATATTATTAAACAATCTTGATGTTAATCTACGTGATTATTAGAATCATGTAAAACTGAAACGCAGTGTTTAATTTCATTAAAATAATATTTACATTTATTTTGTATCATCTCTATTTTTATCTCATTTTTAATCAATACGCATTGTTTTTAGCCAAAAATTTCTGCCATATTTTTCATTTTTTCTACAAGAAAAAAAATCACCCATCACACAAAAATATGTTAAACTGTTCCGACAGCCATAATAAGAAGTAAGCATCCCATATAACCAATGTCAAGATATGTCAGGGATGCATATATTAACATAACAATAAAAAAAATGTAACAATTTCATTTATTGACATTGAATTCCTGGTTTTTTATATCAAACTTTGTAAAATCAATAATTATCGCACCATGAGACGAAAATTTGCTTATTTGTGCTTCTTAAGTCTCTTAGTATTCTTAGATTCTCGACAATCATTACGATGTTTTATATATCGTATATATTTAAGATCATGTAATGTAAATAACTTGGCGGAAAAAATAAAAATCAAAAATATTTTTTAGCATAATTTCGTACGTATAAAAATAAATTAGAGCGAATTTAACATGAAAAGATCTACGAAAATAGACTTCCTTTAGTGCAGAGCTTATTAAAATTATTTCCGGTGCTAGAAAAAATATTATCACTTAATTAAGTCATCCGTCACAGCAGCTAGAAAGCGACCGTGTCGTCCGAAGGGGGTCTCTCAGAGACTAAGCGTTTCAAGTCAAACTATTGATGAGGAATTCATCAACATCTCGTAGTCTTGTCATTTTTTAAAAATGGATTATACTAAGTACAACATATATAGATATGGATTTTTAAATTAATCGATATAACGCTCCAGCGACGTCTCGCCTCTGACTGAGCTCTCGGCGCACGTGTTAATCGCACGTTTCACACGGCACATCGTACCGGATGCGAGTGAGAGAAAACATCGCACCCGTGGCAACAGAAGCAAATATTGTTTTTTGCAATTGCAGACAATAAAGAACAATGATTATTTATACGATTTTAGAAACATTTAAAAAGTTTGTGATATGTTGGATTTATATCGAAAGATTTATTCGAGAAAAATCAAAAAACTTGGGGTCCTTAATAGACTCCGTCGGTACGTCTAGGCTTTTTCACACTGTTTTCAAATAATATGGTCCTTAACACGTTTACTGCCAAGCAAAAAATTTGAAAGTTCGGGCTGGGCCAGTAACAATTTTGGTTGGATATTATGTATGTTATTGTAAGTAATATAAATAATGTGTAATGTGTAATTGGGAGAGGCCATGGTGGCCATTTACAAAAGAAAATCCATCAAAAAAGCGGTATCCGGCAACATCCTGTGGAATATCTCTTTGTTTCGATGTTTTTGCCGGCCACCATGGCGCTGTGCGAACTTTAAGTGCCGGGCACACGTGTTAAAAATGTACAAATACTTCATTTTTACTCGAACTATTTATTTAAACACGACTCCCAGAAATAATATAACAATACGTCAACCCTCCTATTGCGCCGAGATAGAGCGCACGCTATAGAAACCTGCCATATAGAAGACTAGGCTCCTATACAAAATTTAGGGTTAGGTTATTTTTTATTTAGCGTTTTAAACAGTGAAATTTATCAATAGCTGATTTTATTTTACCTAGTAATAGCTGACTAGTAGCTTCTCTATAGTTGTCTTTATTAATCAAATCAGTATTTATTATAGCTTAGATGATTTATGGTAAATATATTTAATTAAAGTATTGTCAAATATCTTTACCTAATCGTTCGTTAGGTGAGAGGGAAGACAAATCGTGTAAGCGTAAGTAAGACAAAAATATCTTATAAATATGTATGAGATTATGTAAAAAAGAGCGATATATGTTAATCTTTTAATTAAGCTTCAAAACATGGACATATTTTTTTTAAAACTTATTTTTCAATAATTAAGATGTCAGTTGATATCTTTTTGTGAAAGGTCGGACAATAATATTATTACAAATACGTTTTTTTTGTATGAAGTTCGTAGGGTCTAAAAAAATGATTTTTATAAAACACAGCATATGTGTTGCCGGACCACAAAGAGTTAATAATTGAACTCGTTTGCAGTTTTAGCAATGTTTGAAGTATCAACAATATTTTAAGAACGAAAACAATCATGAACTAATATGTACGATGCATGCTACGCAATATGTTTTCCTACACGTTGCGCATGCGCAGTGCTTTTTGCGTCGTAGTAGTACACCTAACTATCGACGGCTCGTTTATTGTGTAGCATATTCGCAAGTGCAAATACATTTTTTTGCGCACGCTCGAGATATGAAATACGGCGGACGAAAATAGATGCCGAAACGCTGATTTAGTTCAAGTATCGGTACTTTCCCATCGCCATAACCCTGGGGAGCGCATGTTATTTCTGGCAATCGCCCGGTGTAAACAATCTTTAGGTGAGGCGGGGCCATTGGGTAAACAAGCGAGCACACACACGTTCCGCATTTGAACTTTCAACTCTCGGCCATTTCCGGGCCATCCGCGATGCAAAAGAAGAAGGAGCCGGCGATTCCAGGAGACGAGTGTTGTTCAAACACTGATCGACTGATAACTGAATTGATGAAGTGGTATGGGAAACACGTTTAGAGCGGCGCTTCTCAACTTGAAATGATAAATATTTAAAAAAAAAACATTTAAATAAACCTTGGCGACAAAAAATAAAAAAAACTAGGACTCGAGATCAACATTATTAAAGCCAAGCTGATGATCGTCGACAGGAGTAATCAGAGGGTTAAAAAATTTCATTATCTCGGATCACTACTTACGAGTAACAGAAATTGTGAGCCGAAGATAAGAAGACGAATAGCGATGGCTAAAAATGCGATGTCAAAGCTATCAACAATTTGGAAAAAAACAGGGGGATCAAAAAAGACAAAAAGAAACGTTTAGTACAGAGTCTGGTATTCTCAATTTTTATTTACGGCATAGAAACCTGGACCATAAAAAAAAATATGAAATAGAAAATTGACGCCTTTGAAATGTGGTGCTGGCGACTTCTGCTGAGAATACAATGGACCGTAAACGCACAAACGTGTCTGTCCTAAAAGAAATGTGGTACTACAAAGAAGACCGACTTTCGACCATATGTCTCAAAAGGATTCTTCGATACTTTGGGCGTCTTGCCAAAAGAAACAATAGCCTGGATAAGCTCGTCGCGGTTGGAAACGAACAAGGACGCAGAGGAAAGGGCAAGTTGCCCTGTTCCACCGTAGTAGCTGTGATGCGGAATGCAGAGGATCCTGGAGAGTCAAAATCAAGAAAATTCGGATCAAGAATGATCACGATCCTCAGACATAGCGTTTTTGTTTTTATTTTGTTCTGTAATGTGTTACATATTTACGATTGTAATTTAACCTTAAAAATGAAAAAAGATAGAGTGTTGCAGACGCCGATCTATAGCAGACATCGCTATAGGAGGGTTGATGTTAGTAGCGGAGCTGCTTTATCTTGAATTTGTGTCACTCTTTAATATTTCTGGTGCATATTAACTTTAGATCTGATTCTTAACACATTCCGGTCCGCTGGGTTCCGCGCCGAGTTTTGCGTTGGGTCGGGCGATTTCACGAAAAAAGTAGCAAAAGTTAAGTACTTTTGATACCCATTTAAGTTATGTCAATATTTTTTTTTGTTGTGTTCAGAAAGGTTATCTCTATTTGTGGTCTTCTCAAAGTGTGGTCTGCGTACCAATGAAATATAAATGATTTTGGTTTAACATCAGCGTCAACGAGGACTCGAAAACGCGTCCCCCGTACTTATACGTTAGCCCGCGAGGACGCGTTTTCGAGTCCCCCGGACCGCAACGTGTTAAGATCTGATTCTTAAGATAAAGATGATAATCGCCATCCATCTGAGCATTCTTATCGCATCTTATCATGTGAAGCCTTTGACTCTTCATGAAAGTCTAGCACTCATAAAGCAACACAATGCCTGTTTCTAATATATCTTCCCTTATGATTTGCCTATGAATTTTCTTGTCATACGTTACTCATCTAGACGTCATACTGCATCTATTTCGTCTGGTCGCAGTTTATGAGATTCAAGTTGCTTTCCTCAGCTCTTGGTCAGATACATCTCGTCCTTCGAAGAAATTCTGAATTTTGCGTTCCAGGATGCAGAATTCAGAGAATCCTGAAGAGACATGAAATCATAAATTTTCGGAACAAGAATGATCACAATCCTCAGACATGAGGGTGCCGACTAAGGAAGAACAGATCTTCCGATCTTATAAATCGATAAGAAAGTTTAGTCTTATACGTTTTCAATGCTAGTAAAGTAGCTTTTAATGCCTTCAAAATGCATCTTCTTTTGTTGGAATTGGATGGATTAAGTTTACCTCTTCTTTACCAGATAGTTCTTCGTCGGAAAGTTTTACTTAGATGTGACTGTCCACCATATCATCGATATCCAATATCTGTGGCGTATGCGTCGCAATATCCTCTACTAGTATTTCTGGCTATAGGTTTTCATCGCTAGTATTTTTTATTTCATTGTTCTTATTGTTCCTTAACGATTCCAGCTATTTGAAATCATTTTTTGATCGTTATTTCTTCAATTTCATCCCATGCCTTAATATTGTAATGCATTACACCTAAAATATATACCTTAATTTTTTTAGGATTATTTTCTATAAGTCGTTGCAGATTCACTAGTATAGTTTGAAGTGAAAAGGGATAATTTTATATTCTTCAGTGTTAAACCTGTTGGATGAGCAGGGGATCTATCTATTTTCTTTTCTTAACTTCCATTAAAGCATTAAATAAAAGGTATTAAAATAAATCGGGATTGTAAAAATTGAACGCAAATAGCGGGAAAACGCAAAAAGGGGGCTTCACTGTAAACCATAACTAATCGAGTGCAATTCGCTGCAAGCGACACGCCACATGCATCATCGCCCGTCGCATCCGATCGCGTTAGAGCACAACAAACGCGTCAAATAACATGACGCGATGATACACCAGCGGTGATTTACGACTGATTAGATAATCGGCCACACAATGAAAATTCACAACCAGTGATCAATAGTTGCGCACCGCTGTTGCGAGACACTAATTAGCGCGACACCATTGTGCATCATTAAAGTTTTAATTGTTGAGCGACATAAATTAGCACACGGCAGCGTTAGAGACTACACTACGGGGTATTAGGTATTGCAAAAACGGCTTTTAGGTGTTTAAGTTGGATGCACGACGACGGAGGAACTGTCGAGGCTATTAAGCGCCACTGTTTCTTTGCACGACGCCAGACACGTTCGCTCTACTAAGGGTCTTAATCAGATTTACAAAAGCTCTGGGCAATGAATATAAGTGCAAAATGGTGTACGTGGGCGAAATTATGGTGACCAATCGGTTTCAATTTGCGGACAAAGCATCATAATGCAAAACTGTATATGATATAAAAATATAACCAGTGTCATGGCTTGTAGGTAGCATACAACGATAATGTTAGTTAACTGCGACTGAGATAAGTTAATACTGGGATATGTGTCCGACGAAAACTATGAATTCAGGAAATTCCTAATGACACTGGCTTGGGTGTATGTAAATGGAGCAGACCCATTACCTCTGCATGTTTATAACCATGTTTATATAGGTACATATTTGGCACGTTGGAATTAATTAATATAAAGCTAACTGTCGTTGAATAAATAATTATAACTAATAAAAATTTCAAACAAACTGAGATAATATTAAAAGTAGGTAACCTATATCAGTTTGATAATATAAGTTAACCACGATTGAGCTAATATAGTAGCATACAAATACATTTTTTATAACCTAACCGTGCCGATGGGGTCTATTTGGGACCCCAAATTTTTATTAAAAATCCTAAACCTAAATCTTTCTCGCTCGCATCCGGTACGATGTGCCAAGTGCGAATGAAACGTACTAGTGACACATGCCGCGAGAATTTGGCGGTCTACCGACGCTGTGTTCTCAATCTGCGGCAGGACATTGCCGGGTGTGCGTGTCATTTACGCGTCTTATTAATTAATACAATAATTCAACATATTTACCAAATGTAATGATGAAGATTTCATTAATATCTTGATGTGAAATGCTTGGGGTATATTTTTCATTATAAATGGACCCCATTCGGACGATGCGGTTGGTTTCGAGCCACCGTAACGAATCGGTTAAATAAATAAGCAAAAGGATATTGAATATAAAATCAATATTTCAGATAACTTGGTTACTTCACAATTTTTAAACACTGTTAAACGCCGTTAGTTGGAATACTCGGATATATCCTCTTGGGACAACAGAGTAATTTGCTATAAACCTCTATGTTAAGGGGTGTGAGAGATAGATCGCGTTTTCGTAAAAATAAGCTGTTATGGCTTTAGTACATTCGCAAGTAGACTATTTAAAGCGGCGAAGAATAGTTCCACTTCTCTAAGAATGGAGAAGATAATGATAGAACCACAAAAGAGTAAAGATCTTTGTAAAAAATCCATGGAAAGGTTAAAAAATAGTCTAAATTGCGTTAAAATAAATACCAGTAAATTAAAATGATAAATCAAATCTTTGTGTTGTTTTTTAAAATAAAACTTTCACTATTTGATGCAATGGAACTTACTGCAGTTTTAAGATAAGGACCTCAAATTAAATATAGGGACCTGTATACACAAACTTGAACATTGTTGGTGACGAACAATGGCCGTCTGGAAGCGTTTGAAATTTGGAGATACCGAAGTATGATGAAGATTCCTTGGACTGGAAGAATACAACCGTACTTCAACTTCTTCACAAGGAAGAGGAGTTTCTGGACGTCATTCATAGACCGTGGATGGTCCGCAGAAGTATCGCCCTTTGATTTCCGTCATGGAGGGAAAAGTGGAAGGTAAACGCTGATAGGGAGGAACGAAACTGTCATAGATTCATAACTTTACGAACTAGAGTCGGTTAGAAGATTCAGAATTGTTCCAGATGGCTAAAGATCAATAGATAGTCTGTGACCGAAAATGAACAAGGAGAAGAGGATGTCTGATTTGTTTATTGTGATTATCATGTCAATTATCCTCCATACCGTCTCCTTTTTTTTCTGGCCGAGTTTCAGATGAACCAAAACTAAATTTAATACAAATATCAAATACGTCAGCTTTTTAAGGATTGCAAAAACATGGAATTTACTGCAAAAATATTCAAAAATCGTTAGTAACACTTGCGGTCCGGAGGACTTGAAAACGCGTCCTCGCGAGACAATGTAGAAGTACGGGGGACGCGTTTTCGAGTCGCTGATGTTTACGGAGTGTAATTACAGTACACGAATACGCACACCACACTTTGAGAAGTTTTGAACTATTATTTTTTTTACATAGAGACACCCTTTCTGAACACAACAAAAACAATATTAACGTAACTTAAATGGCATCAGAGTTACATTGATTTAACTGAAGTACTTATATTTTATTTTTATATTTATTTTAATTAAAACTGAATATATAGACCTAACTTTAGATTGAGGATTAAAGACTCAAAAGAATATATGGGATTTTCTCGTTTGATTGGCCTGGGAATTGCCTCGACTAAAATTCAATCCAGCATTTCATAAGCTTAAACATATTTTTTCATCAATATAATTATTTATATCAATATATATGATTCAATATTAGATTAGAAAACATTCAGAGAAATAAATAATAATTATTAGCTATAGAACTCGCTTCATATCATGGATGTATAAGCACCTCGAGCGCTTTAGTAAACACTTAAGTGAGGATCCGTCCTATGCCAGGGTTAGTTTGAGACGCTGGAGGTTTATGGCCGAAATTGCAATTCGGAGCCATCGACCGGAATTGCAAAATTTAATGGGGAAAGTTGGCGACGCCTGCAACCAGATCGGCCATTACACGCCTGCGAAGATTTCCTCTGGGGAAAGAAGGCAAATTTGCAGAAAATTAACGCAAACCTGTGTGTCCCGCTCCCGGATTGATGCATGAAACATTCACGGGGTCGTAAAGGCAAATTTGTCATGCTGAAATTATGCATGACGTGTCTGATGCCCAGCTAATGAACGCTAGTCGCATAGGAGATAGAGGAAAATGGGAAAACTCTCGACGCTATTGCAGTCGCATCGGCATTACATTTTAGTTTGAATGCAGCATTGCATTTTCGCAACGTTTTATTACATTTTCAGCGTTTCATACGCTTTTCGAGTTATGTATAGTACGATAACTCGAATTTCATGCCAGGCTTTGATCAAAAGATAGTATGTTTGCATAGCCCCGTTGCATACAATCATTTTCCGCAGATAGAATACACGAAGGTGGAACGTTGAATTTTCAATAACATACGGAATGAGAGTTCCACGTTTTGCCATTGATTAAATTTTCTATAAGTTTCCACAAGCAAATATCCGCAATATTCCATTTGCGTAAAACTCAGACGTACATATAATACATACACATACATATTAAACACACAGAGAGATATAAATACATGCGCGACATTGATTTCTGACAATAAAAAAATAGATAATGTCAAGGCCACACCATAAAAATGAAAGACCAATAAAACGCTGAAAACTTTCTCAGCTGAAATGTCACGATATACGTGTTCATATTTTTTTCCATTAATTTTAAAATGGATTCATACATTTTTTTTCAGTAAAAATTGTGCATAATGGAAACCTTTTACAGTTACAGCAGAAGTAGAAAGTTTATTTTTTAAGAAACCTTTTAAGTGGCTGCACTTAGCTTTATGGAATCAATCGAGAACACTCTGCCACTATACATCGACACCGATACTTAGAACTCTTGAAAAATATGCAGAAATTCCATTGTCGCTAGTAAAACAATCATATTTCAGCAGCCATACTCTGATTTTCAACATTTAGTATTATTATCAATGGATAATATGTCTACACGTTTAAAAACCAATTAAACTATCAGAAAGAATAAATCCTTTAAAGGTCAAATTTTATTTAAAAATATAAAGTTCCAATATAGAAGCTTTGTAATTTTTTTGTAATATAGTGTATTTATTTAATTAAAGATCATCAAGAAATAGATAAAAATATTTTCATTGAATCAGGTTCAACTCTGAAGAAAGTTCTTTCTTATTTACTCAATATATTTATTTTATTATAAATTATATGGCTATGAAGTAAAATGTATTAGAAAACTTTAAATATACGAAAAAATTCTTGTAATTTTGAATCTTAATCTGAATCACAGTTTAATATAATTATAATATATTTTTTTCATACTAAACTATTTTTATTATGTATTATTCAGGGCTTCAGAGTAATAGTTTTTTAAATTAGTATTATTTGCATTAAAATGTAAAATAAACTTACAGTAAAACCCCGTTTTACATTTTTAAAGAGAGTGATACAAATAAACGCAATTAGAGGGAAAACGTTGATTCGGTGAATCAGGAAATCAGAGAAAAGGGGAATAAGGGTTCGAAACCCTGGCTCTACTTAAATATTAATTATGCGAAAAAATATATTAACCGGACTAATAAGAAAAGGCATATTTTTTTAATCAGTACTTGTTTTTTTTTTAAAAAAAAACCCTGTTTAATACGTTAGTTGTTGAAATATATCGTATTTTTGCTAGTTGAGCGAAAATGACTGAATAACTCATCGGCATAGACATTATTAGTCTTTTTATCAGTGGGTAGCAAGATTTTTTTATGTGCTGCCCTCTAGTGACGTAGTGGGTTACGACATTAGTAAATTAACGCTTTCTACTCTGTCCACTTATAGTCGAATCTATATTTTTTTACAAATTTATTAAAAGAGAAATCCATTAGGAAAATGAATAAAAACCATCAGGGTTTCATATGCGATTAAAAAAAGACATTATTTTTTCTAAATTACATAAAAAACTTGGTTCAAGTTGTTTGTTAAAAAATCTTTTAAATAAATAAGTATTATACAAGTTTATATTAATAATTTGTATTAAAAATCTATAAATATATCATGGTATTTAGTGTTTATATACTATATAAATATTGAGTGAAGAACTCAACACATAAATGAATTAATTAATTAAATAAATGATTCATTTAAAAGGGGGGATATTTTGGCTTCTTAACAGAGGCTCGGTATCGGTAAGGGTTACATTATGTCGTCTAATATTTTTTATTGTATTATTGTAATATGTCCAATCCCAAAATAGCTGTAGTTGTATACCTCTTTTTTATCACGGCTTGATAGCCTAGAAATTTATGGCCAAACGCCAACAGTAATCAGAAGTCAATTCTGATTCCAAAGATTTAAATCAGAGAATAGAAAATTTCACATGAAAGCTCGCAAATAAACATGCGCACCTCTTTGTTACCAATACAAAGAATGTATATATTAGGTATAGCGAAAAGAAATGACCGTTTTCTTAAGGCGCTCTTTGAAATCAGTTTGCGCTTGGTTTCCGCCGAGTAAGTACGTCAAAATTAGTATTATTTAAAGCGTCTTTTATCCCTTCCCGAC